>BQNB010108055.1:0-23034 GCA_026074375.1 Tanacetum coccineum | reverse complement strand
GAGGTCCCGGCCTCATTCGCTGAGGAAGGAGGAGGAGCATCAGGAGAAACCTTCATAAGATCGTCCATCGAAAGGTGATAAGAGTCAGCGACCTTCTGAATATAGGGATACTGCATCGTCAAGAGTTCTCGGTTCTTTTCCTCCCACAATTTAGAACCTTCGATGTCCAGATCCTGAGTCTCGAACAACAGGGCATCAATCTGGTCCTCGGTTTGGCCCAGACTCAAACCACCCAACCAACCGACGGTGAAGCATAGGCTAACAGGAGCGGCCAGACTCTTCCGGTATTCAACACTTGTGTGAAGCCTCTTTACCACAGCCAGGATGAACTCTCGGACCAGCTTCTAGCAATCCACTTCGGCTCGAGCCAATCCAGTCTTCAAAGCAGCCTTCTCGCCTTCCAACTCTCTTACCCGCTTCTTAGCAGTTATTAGTTGTTTAGACTTAGGGCAAGGGTCTGAAGTAGTGTGCCTCTAGTCATCCTTTTCCTTCTCCATATCCTTTAACCTATCCACCAACTCTCTCTCCCGATTCGAACATGAGGAATGGGCGTTTTCAAGCAAGGAAAGCCTCTTAGTCATCCCATCATTAGCTTGCATCTCTCTCTGGCGGCTAGTTCTTAAACGATCTAATTCCACAAGATGGGTTTCACTACTGTTGCACAAGTCCACATAGTCATGATTTAGTTGCTCATGCCTTTTCATAAGGCCACTCTACGACAAGATACATTGGCCTAACGACTGATAAGTGCAGCTCACCACCTCGACATTAGCCAATTCTTCTTTGGTCGGAGTCGCCATATGAGAAATTAACTCTTTGTAAGCTCTGAACGTGCATATGCGAAGATCGTCACGGAGACCCTAGTTGGGCACAAATCGGAGATTTACAGGGCCATCTTCAGTGTCTTCATGATGAGAAGAATGGAATGAATGAGCTGCATAAAGGCGGGGTGGTCAGCAGAAGCTATTAATCAAAAAGGAAGAGAAAAACATACCAAGGAAAAAGAAGAGAAAAACATACCATCAGAGGCTGCACACTTAAGCCGAGGCGAAGGCTGAATAGCGGTAGCTGGCGAAGTGGATGCGTGAGTGTTACCGTTCAGGTCAATGACCTCCTTTTCCACATCGGTAGCATCGCCGGTAAGACCGATCAGAGCAACGGTAGCAGGTTCCTTCACGTTCTCGGGAACAACATGGTGTAGTGGAGTGGGAGAAAGAGTTGCGAACCCTCCTCTTCTTCCAAGGAGCTTCTGAAACCCCTTCCCTGGCACGCTTGGCTTGCAATTTGGTAAGGTTCTGTTGGTCTTTTTTCTCCCTAGCGGCGGCAATCTTAAAGTTTGGTTTCTCAAGATGTTTTTGAAAGGGACTCTTCTCGGGAATTGGTTCTCTGACCGTCAGGGGTGGAGTTGTGCGAAGCTTGGGGCGCTGATCTTTAGAGATAGGGTCACCCTTGCTTACGACAGTTCTGGTCCAAACTGGGAGCTTCAAGAAGGAATCCATCGTGATCAATGTAAAAGAAAAGTAAGGAAGAACACCAAGGCCAAGAGTAAGAGAAATTTTTTTATCTATGGATTACCATTCCCATGTCGGTATTTTATATTATAGGCCAGCTCTGGATGTCGACAAGCCGTGGTCAGCCCACACATATATAACAGATGACGGGGAGGTGGACGAAGGGGTACAATAAACTTAGCTAAGCGAGTGGCGTCACTTTCATTATAATGCATAGGGAAATCATCACGGAGATCTGTATCGGTATGTCTCCAGGGCATGGCATCTGGCATTGCACGATGATCTATTAAGAAGAATTTCTTCTTCCAGTCTTTCAATCTAGAAGTAACCTCCTTGAAAAACTTCCTCGAACGACCACCGGTTTTGTTCTCAAATGAAAACCAATGTCCTTGTTTACACAACTTATAAAAAACTTGGAACGGGGAGACGGTAGGATTAATGTCAAGGCTCCGACATCATATCTCAAAAAGGATCACCCTGTTCACTCCCATTAGTACCAGCTGAGAGACGTGTACCCCGAAATGCTTGATCACAGCAAGAAAGAAGGTGGAGAAAGGAACACGTAACCCCCCTTGTTCGAGTTTCTCAATGTATAACCCAACATACTTTGACGGAAGCTTGTTCATATTTAAGTCCGAGGGTAGAAGCCGGGGATGCAAATCCCCAGGGATACAGTACTCGACAACGGCATATTTCAACTCCTTGAAAGTAAGGATCAAATTATAAATGTGCATATCGAACTTAGGCAAGACCACGGCATGCGAACTTTCTGGAATATCGACGTGCTTCACTTCCAGGGGGACATGACCAAAAAAAGGGAGAAACGTAGAGAAAGGATAGAGTAGTAAGACCTAGGAGAAAAGAGAACGATGCCGAACAATGAAAGAGGATGCGGAGAATCGATTTACAATAGTATCGTGTGTGTGAATAAGAAGATAGGTAAAACAAAATAAATTTGAGCTGGAGGGGTTTTATACCCTTTCTACTCGAAAATTAGGGAAACAAAAAATCGGTCGTGACAAGGAAGAAACATAGAAGCCTACGATCATAAACCATCACGGCAGTAGTGAGTGTACGTTGGCACGATCGAGGCTTTTTCTAATGAAATATTTAAAACGTCGTTGCAACTTGGCCAAGGAACGGGGGAACCCATGGGCCTATAGTTTGTAAAAGGCAAGACAAGCCCAAGGGTTAACGAACAAGCCCACCTCTAACCTATTAAAGAAATAAATTCCGATAAATAACCATAAAGAGACTATCGGTAAATAAAATGTTCGACAACAAACCAAAAAATGGGGATGGGGAAAAGAACAGTTTTGAATAACAATTTATAAGTGTTGCATCATCAATATGTCAACTAATAATGCAACACTGGGGGGACATGCTCGTGTATGTAACAGACACACATGCCGGATGGTGCTATATCCGCTGAGATCTTAGCCGAACCCCACATGGGGACAAACGATAAATGACATGGATGACGCAAGTAAGGACAATGTTAGTTTAAATATTACGATATTTAAACTAAACAAGTCATTTGGTTTTAATAATGACAAACAAGTAACTTGTAATACATAACGTAAAACGTGCAAGTTACGCGTGATCACAACTCATCAACACATATATTCGTCAACACCTCTCGACATTGACATCTCGAGACTCTTACTCATATGGGCTTCACTAGTTGGATCGGCCAAGCAAGCGGGCAAGCCCAATAAGGCCAAATAGAGTTCGTCCAATAGAGTTTGGCTTATTAAGGCCCATCAAGTCCTAATCAAAGCTTCTAGAAGATGAAGGGATCAAAGCTTCTAGAAGATAGAGGGAAACTAGCTAATTAAAATTTGAATTAAGCCTCTAAAAGATAGAGAGAATCTAGTTGGTGCATGCTTTTATCCAAACACCCCTTTTATCCAAATGCCCTATTAATGCATTAGACAAAAGGGACTTCTCCAATTCAAGGCTCCACTATAAATAGCCAAGCAAAGTGTTCATCCTCCTTGTGATGAAACCCACGACACACACATAAATACATAGAGTTTTCTCTTTTCATCTTTGATCATGTTTCTAGCATAAGGCATGGATCATGATGACACTCTATGTTAGTTCCACTAATACCAAGGGGTATGTAGTGAAGTATATGATATCTTTACATGAAAGTGATCATTCTTGATTACTTGTATATCATGTAGTAGATTGGGTGGGTTTTTATAGAAGTGATTACTTTTAGTCACTTGTGTGTCATATAGTAGATTTGATCTCTATATTGTAACTCTTGTGTAGTTGTGAAGATCTGGATAGTGTATAAATCCAGAAGTATTGTTTTTGTGTAGGTTAGTATTTAGGCCACAAAATACGTAGTGTGTTAGATTGGTTTTATCTCGAAGTGGAACTCGGTATTCAGCTTAGTACCGGATAAAGCGTAAGCGACATTAGGTTGGTTCTACCTCGAAGTAGGACTTGGTATTTAGCTTAGTACTGGATAAAGTGTAAGCGACGTTGTATGGTTTTCTTCGCCTAAAAGGAGTTTGTTGATTTTGTGAAGTAACTCTCGAGTTGGGTACTCGATGAGTGAAGTAGGGCGAAGAGGAGCTTCGTAGCCCAAACACTTATAATCACGTGTTTCGGTTTGCGCTTTCTTTTATTATCGTTTCTACATTTTATTTGCTTTATCGCTTGTATATTTATGTTTCTGATTGTATCTTATGTTTGTGTTGTATATTGTGTTGTGGATTGACATTGTTTGTTTGTTGTTTCTTTTGAATAGTTATTATAGTTGATCTATTATGGATAACTTTCTTTTTCGTCTAATTCTTGATTGTTGTTTGTAACACTCCACTGCGTGATTGTCTTTGTCCTATGGTGTGCATTGGTATGGTCATATCTTGCAGGTGTTGTTTGCACCCTATGGACGGATCATGTCTTCTCTCCTCTCTCGCTGATATGCGGGAGTCTTCCATTGCGTCATGCATTTCAGTATGGTCAACCTTAGGTGTTCAGTCCCGCAGTCAGGGATGTGTTTGAATTTTTTTTGGTGTAGGAAGTGTAGCGTTGGTGGATATTATATGGGATTTGCTGTTTTGGTTTTTTATTTTAAATGTTTATATGTTGCTCGACGTGTGGTATGTTTTGTTTAGTTTTTGTGTAGTGAGGAAAGATGTGGGCCTTTCTTTTTAGTGGTGTTTTTGTTGTTTTGGCTTGTCGGATGTTGTGTTCCTGATTTTTCAGGTTTGTAGTATATTGGCGGTTTGTTGGTTGGCGGTTTTCTTTTTTTTGATAGATTTTCATTTTGTGGATGGTTTTGGTGTTATCCCCCGTGCTAATTATTATTTTGGTGTGTGGTCTTATGTGTCTTTTTTGTTAGGGTGCATTTAAGTCTTTTGTAAGTGTTTTTTGTAGATTATTGTAGCGGAGATATTTTTTATAGATTAGATGTTGGTACTTTTATAAAATTAGAGTGTTAAAGTTACTTGGTTTGATCAATTAAAATTATGTGTATTTTCGCATGGGATAGGACTTTTTGATTAGTTTCGGTTTGTTACTCGTAAAAAAAATATGTATTTGTTTCTTGTCAGTGCCGTTGAAAGCGATTTATACTCCCGTAACTGTTGTTCTTGTCATAAATAGCCATCACACTATTTCGTGATGTTTAACCAAATATAGAATGTTTTGTCCCTCTTTATCTATATACAGTGGGACCTGATTTGCAAGAATCAGTCCTTTTCTAGATATATTGTGCGAGGTTTTACGCATCTCCCCCTGTTTATTGTTTATATGCTTATTGTTAGAGAAGGTCAGAGGATTTATTATTACTTCTATGGATTAGTTATTACGAATAGTTTATTATTTGTGTAATTTTATCATTGATATTGAGATTTCTATTGTGATTCGCATAGTGTTTTGGGTATTACTATTTTAGATTTTATATATGTTTTTTTATATATTATAATATGTCGACGTACTAAGGAATCACTTTTCGATGGAGTATGTAATAAGTGATATGCTACCCATAGTAATGTTTTAACTAGATCGGAGATATTCTTTATTAGAGATGGTCCGATTTGGATCTTCTTAGTGCTTTTTTTTCGTTTTTTACGATACAAAAAGAATGTAAGCTTATGTGTTCCGTCTAGTTGGATGAGTGAAATTTGTGATTATTTTGTGTTTTAATTTATCCTGTTCAATGCCCTTTTATTTTTATATCTTAGATAAATTGTTTGTGGGCCTTGACCTATCGGGCTTACAGTTTGATCGTTTTCTGGATTTATGGTTTCTTATATCATTTTAGTGTTGTGTTTTTTAGACCTTTGAGGTATGGAAATAATTTAGTAAATTTTGAGTATTTTTGTTCTTTGTATTTTCTTTGGTATACCACGTTCTGCAGTTTTACCTAGTTAATCAATGTAAACCTTCCTGGTTAATCTTTTTAATGTATTTAGACTTAAACTTATTAAGGTATTTATATACAATTTCTATAACTTTTAAAGTTAGGTAAAATTATAATATATTCACCGTCTGGTTTGTGTCATGTACAATTATTGCATCTAAAAGATACGATATAAATTGAATAAGATATTTGTATACTTTCTTATTTGGAGCTATATTAATTAATTTGAAACTTTCTTTTCGTTTTTTAAGTCTGATTTCAATGGACCTACCCCACATATATATTATTCGAGTCATTAATTCGCTATATTATACAAACCCTCTGAAAACATTTTTTAAACTGTATTGTACTCTTTCTTTGAGTAGAGGTATCTTTTGAACTTATTTGAGAGTGTAAATGCGTCTAGTTGAGTTTATACCTGTCTATCATTAACAGATTCAAAAGTTAGCATTATTGTTTATAATCCCCGTTAATTGTAAAATAGGGGGCTAGAATTCGCTGAATCCTCTAGGATCGTAAGTTCGTGTTTTATTTGATTGTGACGTATATATGTGTTCGTTTTACTTACGTAATATGATAAAAATTATACATTTATTTAATCTTTAAGATAGATTAACGATAAAATTTTTACTTATTAATATTTATTTTTAACGATAATTAATTGAACATCTATACCTTGTTTTGATATTATTACAACACTAAACTAAAGTAAAGACTACAATAGTTTGAAAACATATTGAGCTAAGGCAAAATATACATTCCATGATTTAAAAGCCATAGATATTAATATGGAATCAAATTAAACTCGAAATTAGAAGCTAATGACCCCCAATTTTGTACTAAATTACTACAAGTACGTCAAATGACTCAATTGCCCAAATAAACGAAATAAGAAAATTCAAACGGTGAACAAATGCATTAATAGCTCTCAAAAACTTCGTAATAAATAGTATTCTCCTATCATGACAATTTTTTATGTTTTAAATTAATATAATTAAGTCCTACTATGAAGAAAAATAATAAATAAAACCGATTCAATTAAATAACAGAATTCAACTTGGAAAAAACCCCTAACACGCTTAGATCGATATATTAGATAATAAAAACGTACAAACTAAAAAATTTTGGAATACCCGTAACAACAAACGAAATATAAAATCCCAGGCTTTTGAAGGAAAAATTACTATTACGGGAATCGGTAAACTTATCAAATTATAATAAGAAGCATATACTAAAAGAGTGACGACGAATTTGATATAAACGTGTATTATTGACATACTATATTGTATGTAAAATAATTAGATAAGAGAGAAAATAAGTAGGAACAACATCTACGAAAGAACTACAACAAAAGTCATATATAAATAAGAAGGGATGAATTCGCAGATACAAGCAGTTTACCTGGCAGCCATCCACTATGGTTAGTAGATAGTTTTAAATAATAAAATTAAAATAAAATAAATTTTAGTATAATTTAATATCTATTTAGTCAATATACTTTCAACATACTATACAGTTCGAAATTAATTGCAATCATCGATTTCGTTTATTTAGTAGAAAGACACAAAACCGTCAACAATCTTATTATATTGGATATGAAATATACAACTTAGCGGTTGATCTAATATCATCTACAATAAATAAATAAATCTTACATCGTATACCGGAGATACATGCCACTTTTTTTTTCTTTTTTATGTTTTTTTTTTGTTTGATGCCTTTTTTTTAACTTAACATCTAAATTTCGATACGAATTCGTATAAAATTAGTTTTTCAAAATTCAGAATATCATTTCGTTATGTATTGTTACTTAATTCGTTACTATTTTAGTTGAAATTTCACACGTTAAGACGCATTCTCTCTATCACCCTAATAGAATATTATGTAACAAAATTTGACGATATGAGAAGTAGAAAGAATGTATTATTACTACCAATTAAAATACAACTTTATAAATGAACACTCTCTACTTCACAAACCACAACAAACAAAACACAAAAGCTACCTACACCCTTAAGCTTATAGTAACAAATTCATACGTACAAATATTAGTGTTAATAGCAATTATGAATAAAAGTTTAACATGGCACAGGAAGCCCTGAAATATTCAACAGCTCTACTATTATTTTTTTTTTTTTGTTGAGCAATTTACTTAAATAAAGTACATGTTTGGGGTAGTATAAATACCCCTATCACATTTATTGCACTCTCAACTATTTTTCTGACACTGTAGCATTCTACACATATTTACACACATATTAGAATATTACTCTTACATCGGAGCTTGGTCCTAGGGTCACACCTGGGGCGAGGCTAACACGTGTTGTCTTTTGTGTGTAGGAGTTTCATACTATTGACGGTCAAGGGGAACACCGACGTACCCGAAGGCCGAAGATCAAGATTTTACTTCAACATAGGTTCATTTATGTCATTTAGCTTCATCTGAGGTTTCCAAGCGAGATGCATGTCCCTTGGGATTTACCTTGTAAAGAAATCATGTTAAACGTCTCAGTCATAGCTTCTTGCAAGCCTAGTAACGCTATCATGATATGCGTTATGATATAGCTTCATCACTACTTATTAGGGTAATGGCCGGTGAGATGATGAATTATGTGGTGTCGTTGAGACAAGGGTTGAAAGTTGAGGATAAAGATGACAAAACTTTGTTATTTTTACTTGTAATCTGGGTCGTCTTGATATTCTATTCTATGTTGGCATTGTTGGCGAGTATGGGATGATCTCAAAAGGGATAGCTAGGTTTACCGATTAATAAAGAGGCTAGGTTACAATATAATTATTAGTGGACATTATGTACATAGTTATCATTGTATTATATTGGCCCATGTCATGTATACTAGTAGGGCTTGGCCCATACATATGTTGTATATATACGTATCGTATTCTAATGAGAAAGGCACTCACATTCAAACCATAATATCTTCTATTATGGTATTAGAGACCTCCTTCTGATTCTCTAAAACAACTTTCCTTTTTTTTCTCTCATTTCACATCTTAATCAATCCACCTCTCCTTCTGCCGACTTCTCTCAACACCAAACCCTAAATCTCCATCTATGGCTGTCGACGGCACCACACCACCAGCATCTCCAAAAACATAAACCAACAATGACAAACCTTTTGGAATCGCCAACATAAAAACATAAATCCCGCTTGTTCTTGACCTGGAGGAGTTGAATTACGACTCATGGAGAAAGTTGTTCACGATTCACTGCCAAAGCTTTGGCGTTCTGAAGTTCATCGAAGGCACTTCCACGAGTGCTGAACAAACGAGTGAGGAATAAGGCAGACTTGACTCGCTTGTCAAGCTCTGGATCTTTGGCACGATTAGCAAACCACTCCTTCAATGAGTCCTCAAAAAGAATGTCCATGCAAGTGATGTGTGGAAGGCTCTGAAAACCGTGTTCCATGATAACAAAAGTGCTCGGGCTATGCAGCTCGATAACGACCTTCAGACTATAGAACTCAGTAACTCCTCTATTATTGAGTATTTCAACAAGATACGCCGTATGGCGGATCTTCTAGCCAACATCGAATCCCCTGTTGACGAAAAGAACCTCGTCACCTATGCCATTAATGGCCTAGGCGACAGGTACGAACAAGTCGCGGGGATTATCCGTCACAGAGACCCTCCTTCAACATTTGCTCAAGCCCAGTCAATGCTCCTTCTTGAAGAGAGCCGCCTTGCTCGTAAGAATCTTCGTCATGCTTCTCGTGACACCTCATCCAACGCGGTTTTCATTGCTACCAACAACAATCGCAACATCAACTCTTCTCAACAACAGATATGTCGTAATTTTTAAAGGGGTCGTTGCAACTTTGGAGATCGTTTTAGGTATTTTCACGTGAGTTCGAGTGGGACTCGAACTACTTGGAACTCGAACAACCGCAACTCTGCTCAACAATGGAATAATGTTGGTACTGGTAATCGTAATGTGGGACGTGTGAATCCAAATAGCAGACTGGGTTATGCACCAAATAATACCCACTGTTGGTACTGGTAATGGTAATTGGGTTGGATCTGGTAATGCTTCTAGTTCTAAGGGTGTGCTTGGCCCAGTTCCTACTAATGGGCCACCTGCTGCTTTTGGCCCAATAGGTGCACATGGACCAGCCGGCTCATCAGGTTACAGTTGGGGGCCACGGATTGTTTATAGACCATACCCGGATCAGGCTACTACCCTTCCTCAGTCCTTTCATGCCATAACGGTTCAAGACTATGGCGATGCCGGGTGGTATATGGACACCGGTGCTACTTCTCATCTTGCCTCAGACGTAGGTAAACTCACATCTATTTTTGATAATAGCAATATATCGTCTATACTTGTTGGTAATTGTAACTCAATACCCGTGACCAATTCCGGCCATAGCATGTTGCCCTCCATAACTAGACCATTACACTTACGCAACGTACTTGTCACACCTAACATAATTAAAAACCTTATTTATGTTCGCCAATTCACACGTGATAATAATTGCTCTATTGAATTTGATCCTTTTGGTTTTTCTGTGAATGACCTATGGACCCGCCACCTGCTCCTTCGATGTAATAGCAGCGTAGATCTCTCCCCCGTCTTGCCTTCCACCTCGCCACCTACCGCCCTTTTGTCAATCAATCAATCTACGTGGCATCAACGTCTCGGTCACCCGGGAAATGAAGTGTTACGTGTTTTAGTTTCCAATAAAATGATTGATTGTAATAAAATAAAGTCTACAACTTTATGCCATGCGTGTCAAATAGGCAAACATGTTAGACTACCTTTTTCTATTTCTAATTCTCGCGTTGAGAATATGTTTGACATTATACATTCGGATATTTGGACCTCGCCAATTACGAGTGTTAGTGGCTTTAAATATTATGTGCTTTTCTTGGATCATTTCTCCCATTTTCTTTGGATTTACCCATTACGTACGAAAAATGAAGTGTTTGATCGATTTTTACAATTTCTTATGTATGTTAAAACTCAATTTAAGACCGAAATAAAATCGTTCCAATGTAACCATGGTGGTGAATTCAACAATCATTAATTTCACTCGCTATTTGACACTCACGGAATCCAATTTCGCTTCTCATGCCCAAAAACATCACAAAAAATGGCAAATCAGAAAGAATGATACGAACCTTTAATAATCTTATTAGAACCCTTCTCTTTCAAGCAAACTTGCCACCCGAATATTGGGTTGACGCCCTACACATGGCCACACACCTACTTAACATCCTACCATCAACCGCCATTAACAATGAAACACCATCACCTTCGTGTTTTTGGTTGCTTATGCTACCCGCATCGCCACCCCTCACATAAACTTGAACCTCGCTCAACCCGTTGCATTTTTCTTGGTTACCCACCCCACCATCGTGACTATCGATGTCTTGACTTAGCCACCAATAAAGTCATAACATCTCGTCACGTCACATTTGACGAACATGTATTCCCTTTTACCACTAACAAGCCAAGTCAACCTATATCCTACCAATTCATACACACAGATGACACACCATCATAAATTGCCCTTCGTTTACTAACAACTCCTACAAACTCACACGAGCCCACAACTCCTAATGGGCCCATCTCCTCTGGCCCAACCACATCTACAACGTCACCTACATCTGAGGCCAACAACATACAACCATCTACGCCTATTACTAAACCTCCTTTACCCCCTCCCCTAACCTCGGCCCAATCTCACCAAACACCCAACACAACCCAACAACAAATATCAACCCATGCCATGCCCTCTCAGCCCACGGCAGCTCACCAACAAACCACCACATCCCATCATCCCATGGTTACGCGGTCAAAAGTCGGTACAATTAAGTCCAACCCAAAGTACTCTATGCACATCTCTACTACATCATCGATCCCTCGCTCCCATATACATGCTCTTCATGACCCTAATTGGCAACATGCTATGATAGACGAATATAATGCTCTTATTACTAATGGTACGTGGGTCCTTGTTCCCTGACCGTAAAATGTGAATGTAGTCTGCTCTGTGTAGCTTTTTAAACATAAATTTCATGTAGATGGATCTCTTAATCGGTATAAGGCACGTCTTGTTTCAAATGGTCGTAGTCAACAACAAGGTATTGATTGTGATGATACATTTAGTCCGGTTGTTAAACCGGCTACCATTCGGACTGTTCTGAGCTTAGCGATATCCCGTACATGGCCTATTCACCAGCTTGACGTGATGAATGCATTTCTTCATGGGTACTTATTTGAGACCGTATACATGCATCAGCCTCTTGGTTTTGCTGATCTGACTCATCCAAACCATGTCTGTTTATTGCAGAAGTCTCTCTACGGGCTTAAACAGGCCCCCGGTGCATGGTTTCAACGATTTGCGTGCTACGCAATTCGAGCCGGTTTCCATCACAGCAAAACCGACTCGTCTCTATTTATATATCAGTAGGGCACTGACACTGCTTATCTTCTTCTCTATGTTGATGATATTATCTTGACTGCCTCTTCATCCACGTTACTTCAGAAGATTATATCATCTCTTCATAGTGAGTTCTCCATGACAGACCTTGGCCCTCTCAACTACTTCCTTGGCATATCAGCTCAGCGTACTTCATCTGGTTTATTTGAGAGGGCACGCATGCTACTGCAACCCATGTAAGACACCTGTTGATACAGAGTCCAAGCTTGGACCCGAGGGCACAACTATGACGGATCCATCTTTATATCGCAGTTTAGCCGGTTCCCTCCAGTACCTTACCTTCACCCGCCCTGATATCTCATATGTCGTTCAGCAGATATGTCTCTTCATGCATGATCCCCGAGAGCCACATTTCAATGAGCCACCTTTCAATGCTTATTTAAACGTATCCCTACGATATATTCGTGGACTCTCAAATCATGACATCAGTTATATGACATCCCCCACATGTTCAAATTATCACACCTCATTAGCAAACTAATAAGACGCTGACTAGGCCGGGTGTCCCTCCACCAGATGCTCGACTTCTGGATATTGTGTTTTCCTCGGCGACAACCTCATTTCATGGTCTTCTAAACAACAACATGTTACCTCCCGCTCTAGTACCGAAGCGGAATATCGTGGTGTAGCTAATGCTGTCGCCGAGACTGCTTGGGTTCGCAACCTTTTGCGAGAGTTACATGTGCCTCTTCGTTCTGCCACACTGGTCTACTGTGACAACATTAGCGCAGTCTATTGGTCCAACACCAACACACGAAGTATATAGAGATTGACATTCATTTTGTTCGTGATTACGTTGCTACCGGCCAGGTTCGAGTTCTTCATGTTCCTTCACACTATTAGTACACGGATATCTTCACCAAAGGCCTACCATCTCCGTTGTTCACAGATTTTCGCTTCAGTTTAAGCATTCGCCCGCCTCCCGCTTCAACTGCGGGGGCATATTAGTGGACATTATGTACATAGGTATCATTGTATTGTATTGGCCCATGTCATGTATACTAGTAGGGATTGGCCCATACATATGTAAACCCTAGCATTGTACTTGTATATATACGTATTGTATTCTAATGAGAAAGGCACTCACATTCAAACCATAATATCTTCTATTAATAATTAGTCTTGAGAAACTCGGATTGTTAAGTTTGGGGTTTCTGTTAACGTCTTTAGTGGTTTTAATTTTAGTATGATATATGTCAAATTGGGTACCTAATTTGACAGATTATGAAGTTAGAATGTCGCAACGAGTTTTAAGTGGAATTTATGTCATTTCTTTTATATAAAGAACTTGTTTGATTAATACTTGCGAATTTTCATTAGGTTATTTTACAGTTTTTGGATTGCCTATTTTTGTTTTACCTCAATTGGTTCTACTATAATGAAATGCATTGCAAACGTCGGGAATTAGTTAACACTTCTTATGGATTCTAACATATGCGTTTTTCAGATTTGTAAATTGTGCAGCCATAAGCATGTAATGGAAAATTCCAGAACCATTTATAGATTTTCAATTTGTCATCTGTAGTTTTTCTACATGGGTTCATAAGTTCATTAATGTCATTTTGCTCCTTGCATTTTACTCGCTAAAGTTTTTTTTGTATGACAACACATCAAAATGTGTATATTAGACTAAGAGTAATCCGACCAAACCAGGTGAACAAACCAATAAACTAACCATTATAAGCTGAGATTGTTCTTGAAACTATTATCTCAAGTATTTCTAATTTAAAGGTAATTGTGTGTGTTTGCTAGACGTTGCCAATTATCAGTATATCTGCAAGCCTGCTACTCCGCCTCCCAAGTGGGAGCTGTTGGAATATGTTAGTCGGTTCCGCACGTTATATGTTAGAAATACGTGAGCCTATTGGGGGCACACGCGTTAAACACATAGAGTATGTTTTACTTCACGATAATATTTAAATAGTCGTTATTTATCGTTAATTGTTTAACTAAGTATAACGAATATTTAAATAATAAACCAAGGGACTAAAACGAACAAAACCCGAACCCGAAGGAGCCCCTTGTTTGGCCGAACCCTCAAAGGTAAAGGGGTGTTTGGTTCGTTTAGAGAAAAAGAGGGAAGAAAAAGAAAAATAGTTTTCTTATTCTACAAGAATTGGGTTACGGTTGGGAGCCTATATAACCCTCCACCCTACACCTCATTTTTCATTCATTCATTGATTCACAAATCAAATCCTTAAACTCTAAATTGTTTCGGTGCTCCTCTCTTTTCCCTAAACCATAACCGAAACCCTAAATTCTCAATTTAAGGATTTTCGGTTTTTCTCCTCACCAAAATCGGTAATCCCCTCCAAGGGGTTTTTCGGTTTTCTTGTTTCACTTGTTTGACGGTTCAAGATTCTCACGTGGTGCTCGTTGGAGGTTTCCTAGTTCGATTGAAGCTATAAACCCTAAGTAGGGTTTCTTGTTATTCGGATCTAGGAATTTTGATTCGGTTTAAAACCTTAACCGAATTAGGGTTTATTCGGTTTAATTGATTTTCGGTTCAAGACTCAAGAGGTGCATTTGGAATAGCTTTAAAAAAGAAAAAAAACTTTATATCAATTACCTATTACCTAGATTGTTAAATCCCAACAATTAAACTAATATTTATAACAATATTTAGAATAGCTTAAATCGGTTACCTATTTTGGTTACAAGATACTATATATCAACACGTAGCAGTATGTATTAATTTAGAATAGCAAAGATCTAGAGGAGAAATAAGTAGCAGTATTAGTTTAATTCATCATCTTCTTTAACAGTATAATATGGTGCCATATGTATTATAACAGTATGTATTTATGTAACTCATCATCTTCTTTAATTCCATGCAAGTTTAACACACACGTCACAAAGTAACCCCCACACACACATTTTGTTCGGTCACTTTTCATTTTGTTCAGTCACACAAGAGCCCAAATAAATGAAAAGGTTATGGTGGGTTTGGTCGGTA
This sequence comes from Tanacetum coccineum, assembly GCA_026074375.1. Classification (NCBI taxonomy): domain Eukaryota; kingdom Viridiplantae; phylum Streptophyta; class Magnoliopsida; order Asterales; family Asteraceae; genus Tanacetum; species Tanacetum coccineum. The sequence continues at coordinate 7,719 of BQNB010108055.1, read as the reverse complement.
ACAATGCCAGGTAATGGGGGTTCGGTCAGGTCGGGTGGAGACCGACCAAACGGTAAGGTAGGAGTACTTTTAGTCTTAGAACACTTTATTAAAGCTTATTGCATTTAATAATACTTTTTGAAATTGACTTACCAAGATGAGATTTTAGAAAAAGTTTGTCGCTATTTTGTGACCTAAACCCTATTACGAGGATTCATGTTGTCAAATATAATTATAGAAGATTAATTTTCAAAGGCAATGTTTTTTGTATGGGAAAATAAATTTGAAAGAGATGGAGTACTAACTTTCAAAGGGTTTTCCAATATACACATTTTATTACCTTGTCGTACTAGTGGCGACTCACAAAAATGAGCATATTAAATTTCTTTTTGAAACTTTATAACATTTGATAAAACATTTTATAGAAACGAGTTTTTAAAATAAATTGTTAATATTTAATAGCATAAAGCGCACTTTAAAAGCTAGTTAACAACAATACATGTACATACTCCACCTTAATAATGTTGCCAATACTTGAAGATCAAGTCGAAATTTACTTGATGAATACAACCCGGCCTACAAAAACAAGTTTAGAACCTTTTCGGAAACAACTTGAACTTGACAAAAGAATGACCCGCACATTAGTTCTAAACATTTGAACTTCATAATTCATCATACATATTTCCTGTAATGAATCATGCATGTATACCCTCTCCATATAATTTGTCAAGACCTCCAAACATACTTCCAATTGGAAAGTGTCATAATACATCCAACTCAAAAGTACTATCTCACTTAACCGATAACTTGACCAATGACCGTTATTTTTACCTTTTCTATTTGACCATTTTACAAGGCGTTACACTGGATAATATTTTGGCTTTTCATAAAAACACAACATACTTCATCCTTTGACTTTCCTAGGTGATTGATAGTTACGTCACGTATAAATTCAAGGAAACCATAGCAAACATCAAGATTTATAAGTGAGCATACACCTATAACCTCCTTGACAAAAGAATAGTTAGATCCCTCCTTGTTAAAGGTCCTGAATGTGTTAATACTATATGGTAATCAATATAAGAGAACCACTATACCATGATTTTGATATTAATGTGTAGAGTAGTTTTCTTGTTTCTACACAGTGGTAAAAAGCACAATATAACTCTGAAATTTCAGAACCCATATAAAAGGGTATTGTTTCTCACTTGCAGGGTAGTGACTACTTTCTTTCTGGACAACAGAGTCAAACTTTCACTAAAAGGGAATTCACAACTTTTTTCACGGGTATGGAGTTTTCATATATTTGCTGTGCTAAAATATTTTTTTGTGAAGATTAACCTAGTAAGATTCATCTTTAACTCAAACGCACACAGCCTAATCGAAATATCCTCCTAATCGTATACTAAACAAAAAGTGTGTAAAAATACACTACAAGACACATAACTTATATTTCTGAAGGTTTTTAAAAAAATACTAAAGAATCCTCGTCGATACTAGACCAATCCTTATAGAAAATAATGTTGAATACTACTGCTTGTATTATAATTTTTGTCAACCATCAATGTATTGTCATGCCATCTGTCGATTAAATCGTATAATCAGATTTGTTTGATTTAAAATTCTAGAGTGTTTAGTAGTCTTATATATGTGAGCTTTGATGATGGGTTTTTTGTTTCAATCGGTAGATTTCCCAAATCGTACTACTTGTAGTGTTTTAGTTTGTTTTGGTCGACCGGTTGTAGAATTTTGGCAACAAGCGTTTTGGAACTGTTAGAGGAAGGAGTATGGTGGCGGTGGAGGCTCGCCACATCCGACGTGGCTTCGCCACCACACCACAACAGCTCGCCATAGCCAAAAATCAAGTATTTCGCCATAGCCATGGCTTGGATCACGACAAAATGATATATCCGTTGCATTTTTTTAATTATATATATATTTTTTAATTTATACCCACTTTTACACTATAAATACTACCTCATTTTATCAAATTTTAAACAACTACTCTTTCAAAACACTATATCTTAATATCAATAAACATGATGAGTGATTCAGATGGTGGTGATTTGTCCGATGTTGATGATTTCGATGATCTTGAGATGATTATGCAACAAGTTCAGTCAGAGCAACAACAAGAAGAAGAAGCAGAACGGGTGCGCCACCGAAACTATATCTACCAGGAACGTTTAGATGCGGAAGCACGCTTGATGGCGGACTATTTTGGTCCTCACCCAAAATATCTCGAGTATTATTTTCGAAAACGATATCGTATGAGCCGTACACTATTTTTAAAAATAGTCTCTCAGGTAATTGAAAATAACTAATTCAAGGACAGCACCATCCATCTTCTACCCCGCATATTCGATTTCTTTAGAGTCCGACCCGATGCTACGTGTCTAGTACCAAGGTTTATAGTGTTATTAATGAAATGCAACGAAGAATCTGGAACGTCATAAAACGCCAATTGGCATACATCTTACCACCTGAATCAGTTATATGAAGTATTACAAATGGGTAAACCATTGCGCACGCGATTGGTCTAATCATTTTTTTACTATGTGCTTATCGATCTGTTTATTGCCCGAGTATATTACGAAAACCGACTTCATGACATTCAAAATTTATACCCAGCACACATAATTTCATGGTTCTTCCCGGGAATGCTTGGAAGCATTGAATGTAATGCACTAATGAACGAAATAGGAATGTAGAATTGCCCAAAATCATGGCATGACCAATTTGCTAGAGGTGATAAAAGAATACCGCAACTAAAATGCATTTGCTTTAGGCTGTTGCATCATATGATTGTGGAATTGGCATGCACTTTTTTGTGGTAGCGGGTTGCAAATAACGATTAAACCGTTTTGAATAATTCCCTCCCTTATTTATGACGACTTACTTGATGACTCGCACCCTTAGTGCTCCTTTGAATGTAAACGAGGTTACATTCGAAAAAGGGTGTTATGCTATCCGACGCAAATATACCCACAATGGACATACCTTTTTTAAATCATTATGGTTGACAAAACCAGTAGAAAATGTCGTGTTAATTAAACAAAACAAAAAAGTGCTCCGCAAAGAACGTTTGAAAGAGCTTTTGAAGGTCCTTCAAGGATGATGGCATAAGTTATATTCAACACGACGCGTGATTTACACAGTCAACAAGGCACCGCAGGAGTCGTGTACACGTGCATAAAATTAGCATAACATGAATTAAAAAAGATCAAGTTTATGTTATCCGAGTTGAACCAACAAAATTTATATTGCCCTCAAGCAAAATATATAAAGGACATGGGTCGAGCGATCACGCGAATTGCAAAGAAGAAAATCCGAAGAACTACGTGATAAACAAACACACGCAAAGCTTCAACGTAATGTCATTGAGCATATTTGGCAACAACATCTACAACATCAACAGGAAGATTAGTTCATTTATAATTTGATGTATTTTTATAAATTTTCGCATTAGTTTTTAAATTTCGCAATGTTTTATTTTTATTGTAATGTATTTTGTATTTTTATATTAATGAAATAAATTATGTTTGTGTGAAAATAATGGAAAATAAAATAAAATTGTGGGTGGTGGGGCCCAAGTGAAAAGATAAAGGTGTGTTATGAGTGAAGGAATATTTTTTAGTGGGAGTGAGATGTTTATGTGGCAGCATGTGGGCCCCAAATGAAGAGCCAAGGCAAGCCATGATACTCCTTCCTCTTAGTGACAAGTGATTTGGTTGAAAAGCTTGTTTGCCAATAAAGCAACTAGATTTTGGATTTTATGCAACTACTTCCATTTGAAATGCTTGCTAAAGAGGCGTTCAAAACAAATGCTTCAACGTTTTGTTTTAAAATTACTCATATACCCTCAGACTAACGTTCATAAAGCATGTACATATCCTTAAGGCTAGATGGAGTGGTTCTCCAAAACTCGCCATCCACCTCAGCGCCACATCAGCTTTCTCTCTCTTCTCACTTAACTCACTATAACTCACCATTCAACCGTAGTGACAACTTTGCAACTCATCGTTCGTCACTATTTTTTTATTTAAATACTTTTATTCATAAGCTAAAAACATAAACGTACGAAATTAATAAAAACGTAAGACGTACTAAATTAAAAACTTTTATTTATAAATAAAAAATATTACATAGACTTCGAATATTAAAAAATATTACAAATAAAGCTAAAATTAAACATTACGAGACAAGTGTTCGATCAAATCGGCTCGAAGGTTTTGATGCGCTTGTGCCGATCTGATCCACCTCATAACTTGTCGCACTTGTTCAGGGGATCGTTTGAGGTCGTCCGGTTGATAAGCTTCCTCCGAGAACTATGTGGGAGATATCACAACTCCTTTGAATTTTCCGATCATATTATGTAATATGATGCGTGTGTACATCATATTCATTATTCTTTCTTTTTTCAGCGCTCGTGTGGGATTGGCTAATATGACCTATTTCTTCTCCAGAACACGAAACGCTCGTTCCACATCTTTCCTTGCCGATTCTTGCTTTATCTTATACAAAATTTGCTTGTGGTCATCATCAGCTGGTTCTAGAACCATTTTAACTAGTGTCGCCAATTTCGGATATATCCCGTCAACAAGATAGTATCCCCTGGGTAAGTAATGTCGTTAGCCACAAAAGGAATCTCTGATGCTCGTCCGGTTTTGAGATCGTTAAATAAAGGTGATTGATATAAAATGTTGATGTCGATGTTCGACCCAGCAACACCAAAGAAAGCATGTCATATCCATAAGTCTTGCGACGCCACTGCTTCCAGCAAAATGAACGGATTCGGACCATGATCACGTCTGACATATTTCCCTTTAAAGCCGTATGGACAACTAAACCACTCCCAATCCGTACAATCAAGGCTTCCTAACATCATCGGAAACCCGTGCTTTTCTTTGTGATGTCGATAAAGTTTCTAAACATCAGTCACTGTGGGTTTTCTCAAATACCCAGGTCCAAAAATCTCCATAATAGATTTACAAAAATGATCAAGAGATACACGTAAACTTCTCTCACTCATTTGCATATATTCATCTAGAAAACAAGCAAACGTCGTATGCCAATTGACGAATTTCAGAGGTGCACATTAACAATGGGAAAATGCCTTCTTTTCTGATACAATCAATATTATTACGAAAATATGCATCGTGATTAGTTACGTCATTAACTATCCAGCTGAAAAGGCGGCGCGCCATTCGAAATATCTTTCAGAACTTATATGCATCGTACACCGGGTCATCGCTAAAAAGGCGGCGACTAAACGGTCATGAGCACTGTAACGATCTTAATTTATGAGGTTTCTCGTCAGTCGATTTGATTGTCTTATATTCTTAATAAACCCAATCGCTTATTTAAAAAAAGTTCACCCTACGGCTTTTAACTTCTTCTCCTTTTTCTACGTATAGGTCGGGGATCATAAATGTATACGTTCATTTTGATTAAATGAGGAATGAAATATATGTTGTTTGAGAAAAGAATGTGAGAAGTGTGTATAAAATGGTAAAATTTATAGGTATTTATAAGTAAAAAAAGGGGTTTTGTAAAAAAAATTATAAAAGGTAACGGATAGTATAAGAAAAGGGCCCACATTTTTGCAACTTACGAGAGGTGAGTAAGTCACTGTTGGAGACCAACTCACGCGCGAGTTTGGGTAACCAGAGCAATAACTCACACGTGAGTTATGCACTCACCCGTGAATATTGCCACGCGTCCAGTCTAATAGTCTGTCTATCCATATTATACGATTGTTCTTATTGAAAGACCATTTGGGGAATTTTAAAGAATCGATGGATATATACTTGGTAGAATGACTAATATATAGTCTGAAAATCAACACGATATTTATTATAGCATCGTTGCTTAGCATAACTAACATTTGTAATAAGTGAACATGGAAGACGCTAACGGGTTTGTACGTTTAACATACATCACTTGGGATGTGATGAACTTCATGATGTTCGTGCATCGGTTACAAATAATGATTATATTTCTAGTGGAGCATCTAATGAGATGAAACAAATTCGTAATGATATTGCCACGTCGATATAGAACGCACGTCGTCAATAACTTATAACTAGAGTATCATGGTTTTTGTGCCCTTTTTATAAAATTTACACTTTATAATTACTGTATCGTTACACTTACCAAACACCTTTTAGCAAACAACTACCGTTAACTAATACTTACTGCTATTGGTACGTGTCTCCAAACATACCTTTAGTGTAATAGTTAGCACTTAGCATTATTAGTTTTTAGTATTATACCTTTTATATTCAAAGGGAAGATCGTTCCCCCGAAGCATATTAATGCATTGCCATTAAATGTTTCCTTGGATGTACCCACCCATATACACGTGTCTCATTCTCCCTCTCTTTAATACACTTCATGAAAAAACACACACTGATCCATAAAAAACACACACACATCTAACAAAAAAACACAGACATAGATCTATCCACTGCCTGAAACCATATCTCTGTGCCAGTGGTTCTTACTCGCCTGAAACCCTAGACAACTGTACATGCGATCCAAGATGGAAGAGATTGATGTAAGTTTTTTTTTTAATTTCGAATATTTATTTTGATTCTGTGTGTGTATGCTTTAAAGATTGTGTTTATGATTGTTCTTTAATTATTTAGTTAATTCAGATTAGATTTGGGTGTTTCATGCAAGTTTTCTTTTTGGTGGTGATTAAGATTTTGGAATATGCGTATAATGTGTTTGAGGAAATGTCTGAGTTAAAGACAATGGAGTTATAAGTTTGTTTTTATATGCAAGTTTAAGCTCAAGGCGAAATAATGATTCATAGTTAATTTTTTTATAAAAAGGTTGTAATATATTGATTTGTTTTTGTTTGATTACAGTTTTTAACTCTAATTCATAAGTGGGATTCAAAGTAGCTTTCGAGGCATAAACCAAATGCGCCCTGATGTTTCATAGGTATGGTACTTTATATGTCAATTTCAAGTATCGTTTGTGTAACAATTTTTAGATGTTTAGGGGGTGTTTGTTTTAGCTTATATATCTGCCTTATGGCTTATATGGTTTTGGGCTTATGTTTTAAAACCTCACTTTTTGTTGCTTATTTTGAAACTTTCAGCTTATATAAGTTTATATAAGGCGAAAAGTTTCAAAGTAAGCCATAAAAAGTGAGCTTATGAAACATAAGCCCAAAATCAAATAAGCCATAAGCCAGTTATAAAGAACACGTTTGTGCTGCTATCTCTCAGAAATGGTCAGCAGCCGAGAAGGATTACAGGTTGAATTCGATAGGTTCAACCCTTAATGGAGAGAACTTGAAACAAATATCGCAATGGGAGCTTATCAGCCTCATCATGTGTGGCAAGGAAACACCGAATGAACACGTAATCTTTTTTGTTTACACCTCATTACTTTCTAGAATCACAATTTGCATTAACGGTTCCTAAAACGACAAAAAATGTGTCTGAACTTGCAGCAGTTGGTTTTAGAAGAAAGTTGTGCAAGTGAGCCATTTCAGACCATCTATGGAGTCAATTTCCTAGGAACGCTTTCGTATTGTCTGCCAAATCAAACTCACAAGGTTATGAAGCGCTAAAATAAAAATAAATAACATTCTGAGTATTTTCATATGTTGGTCCGGTTTGTTGTAGGATCCCGATTAACACTTCACTTCATATAACAAACCACGAATTGATCAAGAAAAGAGAAAAAAGAAAGTGAGTTGATTTAGAGAGAGAAAGAGGAGAG
>BQNB010108054.1:0-23035 GCA_026074375.1 Tanacetum coccineum | reverse complement strand
CATCCTTTATGGACCTATTCAACACTCTTATGACACATGTGCTAGACAAAAATAAGGGCGGGAACTATAAGATGGTGGGACTTGATGTGCTTGAGCACGTGCGTGCCTTAGAGATTGAAAGGCATTAGTTTGTTCAATGTATCGATGACCTTTAGTAAGCTGTAGGATTAAGGCTCCCTACTGATGTACACATGTATCATGGGGTTGGTGATCCAAATTCACATATCTAGCAATTTGAATGTACAATGAAGAGAATGCCTAGAACATTCCTATGGATTTCATATGTTCCAATGGACATTAGCAGGATGATCAGTTATGTGGTTTAAAGGAATTGACACGCACACACACACTATAACTCGATGGGAGGACATAAAGGATAAGTTTATCAAGAACTTCCAACCAATAAGGTAATATACAAGAGACTGTCAATTAGTTGTTCATAAAACAAATCCACGATGAGCATTTGATTGAATTCACATAACGATTCAATGATGAAGCAAGCAAAATCCCAAAACTTAAACATGCTCAAGGGGAGTGTTTATAACAAATTGACTCAGAATACCCCAAAGATATGGTATAAAACCTCAAAGGGTGTATATTATTGTAATTGTAATTATGATTTGTACATTAGATTGTATGTGTATTTATACTAATGTCATGACTTAGAGATTAAGCAACTAACACATAACCTAATGGGTATGACCCATCTATATAATTGGACCGGCCCATCTAATCTAGTTTGGTCTAACACGCCCCCGCAAGCTAAGGACGGGCAACAACCTGTAGCTTGGATCTTAGAAAAAGGAATCAAGGAATTGGTAATGGCTTCGTAAAGATATCTGCAATTTGATCATGTGTAGATATATGTTGAACTCGAAGATCTCCTTGAGCAATCTTTTCTAGAACAAAGTGACAGTCTATTTCCACGTGTTTTGTACGCACATGAAAGATAGGGTTAGCTGACAAGTATATTGCACCAAGATTGTCACACCAAGATTGTCACACCAAGATTGTCACACCATAGTATAGGAGTTGAAGATGAACGGATTCCAAGCTCATTAAAAAGAGCTTAAAGCTATGTGAGCTCAGCAACAGTGTCAGCAAGAGCCTTGTATTCAGCTTCTTCTGTAGAAGAACGTGAAACTGTACGTTGTTTACGAGCAATCCAAGATATAAGGTTTGAACCAAGATATATAGCAAATCCCCCCGTGGACCGTCGATCATCTGAATCTCCAGCCCAGTCAGCATCTGAGAAAGCTTCAAGAGAAGTATCGGGATTACCTTTCCATAGCACATCAGTAAAAGCTTGAAGGGTAGAACCAGAAGAACAACGTATGAGCATATCATGTTCAACCGTACCATGAAGATAACGTAAAATCCGTTTAACTGTAGACCAATGATTCTCGATTCTCGGTCGGAGCATGCATATATTGACATACCTTGTTAACAGTAAAAGCTAACATATTGTAAAGAACCCACTACTTGTCGATATTTTACTGGATTAGAGAAAGCGGTACTGTCATCTAAACTTAGTGAGCTCGAGGTAACCATGGGAGAAGACACGGGATTGCAGTTAGAAAGACCAGCACTTTGTAATAGCTCCAAAATATACTTCTTTTGAGATAGGAGAATGTCGGACACATGCGGAACAATTTCAATACCCAAGAAGTAGTTAAGTGGCCCGAGATCTTTTAATGCAAAAGCAGATCCAAGTTGACAAATTATATTGTCGATAGTGCCCTTATTATTACATGTAACAATGATGTCATCCACATATACCAGAATGTACAAAAGTGTGTCTCCACGCGAATAAATAAACAAAGATGGATCCGTTTTGAAGCTTTTGAAATCGAGATCGAATAGAGCCTTGGAGAGACGCTCACTGTAACGACCCACTCCGGAAAGGAGGCCGAAACGTCATAATCATGGTGTCATATCAAAGCATAATAAAGGCATAAAGTCATAAATGATAACATAGGACAAGGTGGAAAGCCGGAATCAAACATCGGCTCCCAATTATGAGATCAACATGAATAACGTAAAAGAAGTCTAAAGGACGAAACATGTGTCCAAGATAGTATAGCACATCAAAATGTCTGCGATATAAAGAAAGGAGCTAAATAGGTCACTTCCTAAGCACACATATCTCATGCCCAAATCTCCCTCTAGATACCTGCCGTATAAGAAAGAGAAAGAAAATACGGCTGAGCATAACGCTCAGTGAACGGATATAATAACAATGTAATTAATAAGTATGAATCCTGGATAGTAAATACAAAGTAGCGGAAAGATCAAAAGTGTCATGAGGAAACCTGGAGAATGCGTCATGAAGAATAGGAAATAAACATGTAAAGCATGGTAATACGAAGTAAAGATGTCATGAAATATCATGGATAGTATAAACATAAATAATAAGGAATGCCCACGAGCTCATATAATCATACATGTCATAATAATAATGTCGTGAATACATGCATATAGTACAGAGGGGCGGCCTTCAAATGTAATAGAGGGTGCACCTCTTATAATAATAGGAGTGGAGGGGATCAGCTCCACTTGATGGGATGTAGAGCACACACCAACCAATCCCATGAAACGTGTAAAAACATGTAACTAGGATGCACCCAAAGCTGAATAATAATGGCCAAAATGAATATAATCTGGTAACATGAAAGGGACGCCGCGTGAAATCACTCTCAACGCGAAAGAGTCGTGACACAGGTGCCTCATGTGTCACGGTCATGGTACCTCCATGATAGGTGGTAAGTTATGTAATTCATTGGTCATGGTATATTTAGCTCGGGCATAGAATAGTCTTGAAATTCAATTAGACATGTAAAGGATCATGCAAAAGACATCAAAAATTGGGACGCCTTAGCAGTTTCTGGGGATGAATCATGAAAAGAAAGAATGTCTCTTACTAATGGACGGGATTATCCGTACTTCTGTCCAGCAGTAACGGAAAGGTGGATAGAAGATGGAAGCTACTCTGCTTAACCGCGATCTACATGTTAAAGGACCATATATAAGTTACTTGTTCATGATTAAGGTTACTTTTATTTTTTTTGTAACTTTCATTTTTTAGTCATCTTTCGATTTTTATTAACTTTATAATTGCATGATTCATTGATTGTACGTTCCATGATTAACATATCTCCCTGATTAGTATGTTTCATGCTAGTATTCTTGTTATATTAGGTACTTTCCAAAAAATAGCAGCCTTCTAATTTATAGTTGGTGCCCAAAAATAGACTTTCCCTCAATTAATTTCCATAAATGCTAACTTTTTGATTTAATAAGTTTCCTTAATTAAACGTTCCAAAAATAGACTTTCTAAAAATAGACTTTCCAACAATAGCAGGTTTCTATATATAGTAAGTTTCCATAAATAGCATGTTTCTATAAATAACAGGTTTCTATAAATAGTAAGGTTTACATAAATAATATCAAAATGACATTTTCTACCCCCCAACTTATTTTTCTCAGATCATAACAAATATAATAACATGCTTAAATCAGACCCCAAAGTTTCAGAAATTACAAAACACACCCCTTATACTTTTAAAACTCAAATCGGGTAACAAATAAGTGCACAAAACCCTAATTAAAATTTTCCCCAATAATTACACAATTTTTATACATTCATTAGCATGTATTGGACCTGGGAAAAATATAAAAACCCCAACCCTAATTCGTTTTTCAATTATTTCTTCCTTTTCTCTTTATTTCGCAAATCGGCAAAACCCTTAAATCCCAAATAATTATTTTGAGTCCTCTAAAAATTTAACCAACAATTGATCTGAGATTATACAGATATATTCCACCTTAGAAAATTAATAAAATCAATTTTAAAAGTGTTTTATTGCGATTACACAATTAATCTAAAATTTGGGTTTCGAACATATATTTATCGTATGATCAAATTACCATGCATGTTTTTTCTTGTGTTTTACTGAATTATCAATGATGAAAACAAGTCATAAATTACCTTTGTAGTTATTGCGATGATTCTATGGATTTATGAAATTCGGTTGAATTAATCGAACAAAAACCAATACTAAATCGAAAAGCCTTATAAAATCTTCTCACTATTTTTCCCACAATCCTTGACCTTCAAATCACCTTAGAAAAATTCGTCTTTGCCTTGGAAAAATCTTATGTGCCGCCTCTTGATTTTATTAGGGTTCGGTGCATTTGTTTTTAGAGAATTTTACAAATGGAAAAATGTAAAGAATTAAGATAGGTGATTTTATGCCGAAATTTGGGCCTTTTAATTTGATATTATCAGATTTTAAAACTTGCCTAATTTATTTCATAATTATCCTAATTTATTTGTTATTAATTTGTAAAGTATAAATATATAAATACATATTATTTCGGCATAATTATATATATATAATTATTAATTATTTTTCTTGTATAACATAATGTATTTTAATCTTGCAAAATTTATAATTGCCATATTTTGTATTTTTCTAATGTCTAACACTCTAAATGAATTTATTTAAGCTTTTATGCATTTTTCTTTCATTAGGGGCATTTTGGTCATTTTACTCTTATTGAGATTTTTAGGTTTTACAACTCTTCCCCCCTAAAAGAAAAATTCGTCCTCGAATTAGAAACATGATACGACTGAAAAGAACATACCAGATCATGGAAGAAAATGAGGATAAGAAGTCCGTATAGACTCCTCGGTCTCCCAAGTAGCTTCCCGCTCGGGATGATTCCTCCAAAGGATTTTGACAAAAGGGATCGTCTTGTTCCTCATGACTCTGTCCTGACGGTCTAGAATAGACTCAGGCTCTTCCGTGTAAGATAAATCCTCACGGATCTGATCGAATGGATAAGAGACAACGTGAAGAGGATGATACTTGTAACCTCTGAGTAATGATACATGAAACACACATTGTGAACATGAGTAGCTGAGGAGGTAAACGCCAAACGATAGCAACCTCACCAACGCGATCAAGAATCTTCAAACGGGTCCTATGAAACGAGGTGACTAAGCTTGCCCTTTGATACCAAAAACGCTGCTCCACGTGTAGGTGATACTTTCAAGAAAACATGTTCACCCGGCTGGAACTCTAACGCTCTGCGATGTCTGTCGGCGTAACTCTTCTGACGAGTCTGAGCTTCCTTAAGCTTTTCCCTGGCGACGGCGACCTTTTCATTAGTCACCCCAATCATCTCCGGACCCTCAAGAATACGTTCACCGACCTGATCCCAACAAATAGGAGCACGACATTTCCTACCATACAACATCTCGAAAGGAGCGCATTTAATGCTCGCATGCCAACTGTTATTGTAGGCAAACTCCACTAGACATATATAGTCATCCCAATTTCCTGCCCATTCTAAAGCACATGAACGTAGGGGTGAGCAACGGTCCAAAACCGGACCGGACCGGCTAGGACCGGACCGGACCGAGACCGAAATGGTCTAAAAAGTCGGACCGTGGACCGGACCGAAATGGTACGGTCCGGTCCTGGTCGGTCCGGTCCGGTTCGGTCCTCGGTCCGGTCCGGTCCTATAAGGCTTAATCTCGGGTTTTTGGTCGGACCGGACCGGAAGGGTCCGGAACGGACCGACCGGACCCAAGACCGAATTTGGTCCAAAAACCCCGGACCCTAGACCGGACCGCGGTCCGGTCGGTCCGGTCCGGTCGGTCCGGTTCGGTCCGGTTTTCCGGTCCGGTCCGGTCCACCGGTCTATTTGCTCAGCCCTACATGAACGTAACATATCCTCTAATGTTTGAATCGTACGCTCCGACTGTCCGTCGGTCTCAGGATGAAAAGCTGTACTAAACTTGAGCCTGGTTCCCTAAGCTTTCTGTAAACCTTTACAGAAACGAGAACGTGAAACGTGGTCCCTATCTGATACGGATCGCTGACGGAGTACCGTGTAAGCGAACCAATTTTCTTGTTGGGAACATTTCTGCCATTTACTCGCGGGGTTAATCCTTACGGAATCGGGGAAGAAAATGTGCGATTTAGTCTAGCGATCTACAAACAACCCAGATAGCATCGTGCTTCCTCTGAGTCGTGTAACCGGTAAACAAAATCATGGAATATTTCGTCCCACTTCCAAACAGGAATCTCTAACGGTTGCAATAGCCACTTGCACGTTGGTGTTCAATCTTAACCTGCTGACAGATTAAACTTTGACACAAACGTAGCCACATCGCCTTCATACCACTCCACCAAAAGTGTTGCTTGAGTCGTGGTAATCTTCGTCGAACCTGGATGATCGGAAATGGATGAACTTTGAGGCTCAGTCATCAAGGTTTCCCGAAGGTGATAGGATCCTCTGGTACGCATATTTCGTACCCTGCCATAAAATGCCATCGTCATCATCGCGAAAACTCGGTCTTGCCTGACAATATTCTGAATAATTGCCCAGATTTTCCGTCATCCTCTGGCTGTCTTGATCAGTGAAAATTAGGTTAGGCTCCTCAACAACCTCTCTCAGACCTAGCCCAGAAACCACTCTGTTCCAGGAACACATAATTCGATATCCAAACGCTCAAGGTCACGAATAATCCCTTCTTCCACCTTGATACCAGCTATCATACCCGACTTCCTACTCAAAGCATCAGCCACCACATTTGCTTTACCCGGATGGTACTGAATGTTGGTGTCATAATCCTTCAATAACTCTAACCAACGCCTATCGTCTATATTTTAGTTCTTGCTGTGTGAAGTTATATTTAAGGCTCTTATGATCGCGTAAGAAATATCACACGGACGCCATAAGGTAGTGTCTCCAATTTTGAGAGCGAAGACAAATGCTGTAATTCAGATCATGAGTAGGATAGTTAACCATCATAAGCTTTAGCTGTCGGTGGAGGAATAGGAAATCACCTTTACCATGCGACATGAGTACACAACGCAAACCCTTCTTAGAAGCATATCACTGTTAATCTGAAAATCCACCTGAACCAGATGAAAGAGTAAGAATTGGCGAGGGAAACCAAACGCTGCTTAAGCTCTTCAAAGCTCTTTTCTCGCTCTTCGTTCCATACAAACTTCTCGCCCTTTCGCACAAGTTTAGTTAAGGGTAAGGCTAATCGTGAGAAACCCTCTACGAATCTGCGGTAATAACCTGCTAATCCAAGAAAACTCCGGTACTTCGGTCACAGACGTCAGTCTTGCATTGGTGATAACCTTCACCCTTTCGGATCCATAGTAATTCTCTGCTGAAACAATGTGACCCGGAAAATGCCACCTTCTCACCAAAATTCGCACTTTGAAACTTGGCATATAATTTCTCCTGTCGTAAAATCTGTAGAAGTGCGGAGATGCTCCTCGTGTTCTTCTTTAGACTTAGAGAAGACCAGAATATCATCAATGAACACGATGACGAACTTGTCCAAGAATTCATGAAAAACTCGGTTCATCAGGTCCATAAATACAGCTGGAGCATTCGTGAGACCAAAAGGCATAACCAAGAATTCATAATGACCATAACGTGTGCGAAAAGCAGTCTTGGAAATGTCTCTTTCACTCGCAACTGATGGTAACCAGATCGTAAATCAATCTTGGAAAAATGTTTAGCGCCCTGAAGCTGATCAAATAAATCATCGATACGTGGAAGGGGATAACGATTACGAATGGTGATCTTGTTCAATTCACGGTAGTCGATACATAATCTCATGCTACCGTCCTTCCATCTTGCAAACAGAATCAGGGCACCACATGCGATACACTCGGCGCGAATAAACCTCGCTCCAACAACTCTGTAACTGATCTTCAACTCTTTTAACCTCAATCGGTGCCTTGCGATAAGGAGGCTTTGGAGATTGCTCAGCGTACCGGGAATAAGCTATAAATGTTAACTCAACATCTTCGAATAGGGAGGTATCCTGAAGTTCCTTTCGGAAATACGTCCTGAAATTCGGAAACAATCGGCTGATCATGAATAGAAGAAAACTGTCAGAAAGTCGTTGTCATTGAATGGTAGCCAGAAAAACCTTCACAGCCATGCGATATGTAAGGTTACGTGCTTTTAAGCTGGGAAATGATCTTCATAGATTTTCCCGGTAAGGAACCATGATAAATAAATTCAGGAGCATGAATATCGCCGAATATAACACGACGGGAATGACAGTCAATCATAGCACGGTGTGCTGCTAACCAGTCTATACCCAGAATTATGTCAAATTCACACATATCCAAGGGAAGTGCATTAAAGGTGAACGAATCTTGTCATCAAACGTAGAGGAAGGATTCTTATTATACATGGGTAATACGTGCGGAGTCTTTCATGGGCGTGGATATACATAATACATGATCAAGTAATATAGGTGTCATAGTAAAACATGAAGCAAACTTGGTAGATATCACAGAATGTGTCGCACCCGTATCAAATAAAACAAATACTGCACGTCCGAATATAAATAATGCACCAGTGATGGTACCTGAAGTATTGGCGGCTTGATCCTGAGTAGTGCAAAGAACAAGGCCTGATGCGTCTGGCTTCTTGTCAGCATGACCAGACGAACTAGCACCAATGTTCTTCTTGCAGTCCCGCTGAAGATGACCAGCCTGGCCACATTTGAAGCAAGTACCAGCAGCACGACGACACTCTCCTGGGTGTCTACGTCCACATGTGTTGCAAACAGGGTGAGTATAACCCTCAGAGGGTACCCTGGACTGCTGGGAACCTGATTCAAAGATAGATCATGAGACATGAACTTTGAGACATATAGAGAATAAACTTGTTATTTCAAATGATTTACCCGAGTTGGTAGATCGGTGGGATTGCTGACCTCTGTTCCTTTGGTCGCGTCCAGCACCAGAATTCCTGTTACCATGTCGTGATGTTAGATTCATATCATATAGCAGATAAAGACGATAACGATTTAGATTTGACCTGTTGTTGTCACGAGAGTACTTGTTGTTATTGTTGTTACGGTAGTTACCACCACCGCCCTGCCTGTCAGATCCCTGACGGTCATTTTTCTGATCGTGACTCCGATAATTATTCTGCTGAGTGTCCGACTGATATCGGTCTCCACCTTCTGCCTGGAGATAGTTGATGGTACATATTTATAAGGATAGGGAGGTTAAAACATAGAATAGGTCGCAAAAACTTGATTACAGAAGCTTTACCTCTTGTTGAACCGTTCGGACCTATCATAGTCATCCCGGTCTCGGAAGGATTCTCTAAGTTGCGTTGCAGCAGCCCGCAAACCTGGAAAAGTCTGTAAACTGTATACACATGACATGGTCGAGGATTGACTTATGAAGACCCCAACGAAAGTTCTTCGCTGCCTCTTCTGCAGTACAGCAGCCTGACCAAGAAACCAGCTGGCGGAGGAACGCTGCATGTATCAGTATATTTTCACTGCCCTTTGCGGATGAATGGTACTCTCTCATTCAAAGCGCTCTTGTTCGGCTCGAGGAAAAAACAAAGAAAGAACAGCTCTTTGAAAGCTGCCCAAGTTAAAGTAAGGACACACATCTCCTCTTTGGCCTGCTTATAGGCCTTCCACCAAGCCAACGCGTCACCCTCGAACTTATACACAGCCAATCTGGTCTTAAAAGCATCATTACAATCCATCACGTCGAAGATCTTCTCCATATGGGAGATCCAATTCTCAGCATCAACAGGGGCTACTGCCTTCTCGAAACGAACGGGGTTCTGCTTATTGGAGCGCTAAGCAAGTATTGAATAGTGACTGTGGAGGATTATACCCGATGCTACAGCACCAGTGCGGTATCTTGCGGACCCTGTCGCGATCTGTGGAAGCATGGCATCCACGGCTGCTGAAAAACAGAAAAGGGAGGAAAAACAAAAAATAACACCATAAATTTAAAAATAAAGAACTAAAATAAAAAGGAAAAAAAGGCCGCAGCGAGTTCAGCATCGGTACGAGTGTTCACCATCTGACATTTGCAAAAAGGGTTTAATGATTAAACGGTTAAAAGGTCAAAACGCGACAGAAGATAAACGTCGATTCTGAAGGAACCTAATGTCTACCCAATCCTCACAGGTCAAGTTTTAGAGCCTACAGGTCGAAACCTTTAGCTCTGATACCATAATTGTAACAACCCACTCCGGAAAGGAGGCCGAAACGTATAATCATGGTGTCATTATCAAAGCTTAATAAAGGCATGAGTCAAAAATGATAAAACATAGGACAAGGTGGAAAGCCGGAATCAAACATCGGCTCCCAATTATGAGATCAACATGAATAACGTAAAAGAAGTCTAAAGGACGAAACATGTGTCCAAGATAGTATAGCACATCAAAATGTCTGTGATATAAAGAAAGAAGCTAAATAGTCACTTCGCTAAGCCACACACTCTCTCTTTGCCAATCTCCGCCTAGATACCTGCCGTATAAGAAAGAGAAAGAAAATACGGCTGAGCATAACGCTCAGTGAACGGATATAATAACAATGTAATTAATAAGTATGAATCCTGGATAGTAAATACAAAGTAGCGGAAAGATCAAAAGTGTCATGAGGAAACCTGGAGAATGCGTCATGAAGAATGGAATTTAAACATTGTAAAACATGGTAATACGAAGTAAAGATGTCATGAAATATCATGTGCATAGTATACAACATTAAATAATAAGGAATGCCCACGAGCTATATAATCATAATGTCATAATAATATTGTCTGTGAATCATGATATAGTACAGAGGGCTGCCTCAACTTGTAATAGAGGGTGCCTCTTATAATAATAGGGGTGGAGGGATCAGCTCCAAGTAAATGGGAGGTAGAGCACACACCACCAATCACCATTGAGTTTAACCATGTACTAGGATGCACCCATCGCCCCTGAATTAATAATGGCCAAACATGAACTATAATGTGCAACATGTAAAAGGTACGCCGCTCGTAAAATCAACTTAAACGCGAAAGGATCGTTGACACGGTGCCTCATGTGTCCCGGTCATGGTCCTCCATGACTAGGTTGGTAAGTCATGTAAATCCATGGTCATGCGTATGATAGCTCGGGCAATAGAATAAGTTCTTGAAATCAGACATGTAAAGGATCTGGCAAAAGACATAAAAAATGGGGCAGCATAGAGTTCTGGGATGAATATGAAAAGAAAGAATGTCCTTACTGAAAGGACGGAAAATCTCCGTACCTTATGTCCAGCGTAAGGCAAGAGAAGGATAAGAGATGGAAGCTACTCCGGCTTAATGCGATCTACATGTTAACGACATATATAAGTTACTTGTTCATTGATTAAGGTTACTTTCCATTTTTTTTTAACTTCCTATTTTTAGTAACTTTCTATTTTTAGTAACTTTCTATAATTAGCATGATTTCCTTGATTAGTAGTTCCAGGATTAACATATGTCCATGATAGTATGTTTCATGATTGTATTTTTTGTTATTTGGGTACTTTTCAAAAATAGCTAGCTTCTTAATTATAGTAAGTTCCCAAAAATAGACTTTCCTTAATTAACTTTCCATAATGATAAACTTTCCGATTTAATAAGTTTCATAATTAAAAGTTCAAAATAGGACTTCTAAAAATAGGACTTTCCAACAATAGCAGGTTTCTATATATAGGAAGTTTTCATAAATAGCATGTTTTCTATAAATAACAGATTTTCTTTAAATTAGTAAGGTTTACAGAATTCATATCAAAATGACTTATTTTCTACCCCCCACTTATTTTTCTCAGATCAAACAAAATATTTAATAACTGCTTAAATCAGACCCCACGTTTCAAAAATTAAAAACACCCCCTTATACTTGTAAAACTCAATTCGGGTAACAAATTAGTGCACAAAACTAATTAAAATTTTACAATAATTACACATTTTTTTATTTACATTCATTCGCATGTATTGGACCTGAGAAAATATTAAAAAACCCAACCCTAATTCGTTTTTCCAATTTTTTCTTCCTTTTCTCTTTATTTCGCCAAATCGGCAAACCCTTAAATCCAAATAATTTTTTGATCCTCTAAAATTTAACCAACATTGATCTGAGATATACATGCTATATTACACCTTAGGAAAATTATAAAATCAATTTTACAAAATAGTTTTATTGCGATTACACAATTATCTAAAATTAGGTTTCGAAACATCTATTTATTCATAGCTCAAATTAACATGCATGGCTAATTTTTCTTGGGTTTATTATGAAATTATAATGGATGTGCACAACCAAGTCATAAAATTACCTTTGATAATTATTGATGATTCTATGGATTTATAAAATTCGGTTGAATTAATCGAACAAAACCAATACCTAAAATCGAACAAAGCCTTATAAAATTCTTCTTCATAATTTTCCACAATCCTGACTTCAAAATAACCTTTAGAAAAATCGTCTTGCTTGGAAAAATCATTGTGCGCCTATTGATTTTATTAGGGTTCGGTGCATTTGTTTTTAGTGATTTTACAAATGAAAAATGTATAAGGAATTAAGATAGGTGATTTATGCCGAAATTTGGGCCTTTTAATTTGATATTATCAGATTTTAAAACTTGCCTAATTTATTTCATAATTATCCTAATTTATTTGTTATTAATTTGTAAAGTATAAATATATAAATACATATTATTTCGGCATAATTATATATATATAATTATTAATTATTTTTCTTGTATAACATAATGTATTTTAATCTTGCAAAATTTTATAATTGCCATATTTTGTATTTTCATAATTTCTAACACTTAAATGAATTTATTTAAGCTTTTATGCATTTTTCTTTCATTAGGGGCATTTTGGTCATTTTACTCTTATTGAGATTTTTTAGGTTTTTACACTCACCCAAGCTGCGTGGGGGTCCTGCTTTAAGCCGTAAGGACTTTATGAAGCAAAAATTACATTGATTTGGTCGTTGTGGATCGATAAAGCGGAGGTTGTTTATATTAAACCTGACTCTTTAAGATTTCCATAAAGAAATGCATTCTGAATATCTAACTGGCGTAGTGGCCAGTCGTTAGTAACCACAAGTGATAAAACAGCTCGAATAGTTGTCGACTTGACAACGGGTTAAATGTCTCATGAAAATCAATACCTAGTTGTTGCCGAAAAACTTTGGCAAACAAATCTTGCTTTTGTAAGAGTGATAGGCACCAGTTATTGTCCCGTTTTAACCCTGTATACCCACTTACCATCAACAACATTGGTATTAGAAGCACGAGGTACTAAAGACCACATTCCGTTTTTCATGAGAGCATCATACTCTTCTTTCATAGCTTGACGCCACTCTGTAGAGTTGTTGGCAATAGTAAACGAGGTTGGTTCAGTGTGGTAGTAGAGAGGACGTTGCATGTGTGCGAAGGAGTGTAGGGATCCGTTGTTTGATTTAGGCGAAGCTTTGCAGGACGTTGCGAGTAATGGGAGGTGGTGGTGGTGGTGGTATGGGTGGTGGTGGTGGTGTTGGTATCGATGTAGGCGATACGGGAGATAGTTGACCATTAAAAGACTCAGGAGAAGTTTGAGAAGTTGGACTCAAATGTGAAACTGATGATGGAGATGAAACGGTGAGCGTGGTGAAGATGGACTTGGATGGTTAGTAGTAGGAATTACATAAGGTAATTCCGAGGAGTAATAGGGAGATGTTTTCGAAGGGGGTGGGGAAATTTTTTTAGGGATATCGAAGGGAAATTGTGCTTCATTAAAACGAACATGTCGAGCAATATAAAGACGCTCGGTAGAGATATCAAGACAACGATATCCATGATGGGAGGGGCTGTAGCCAAGAAAGACACATGGAGTGGAACGAAAATCCATTTTGTGACGATTGTACAGACGAATATGAGGAAAACATAGACACAAACACACGAAGAAAAAAGAGTAGTCGGGAGACCGATTTGAAAGCTGTTCAAAAGGTTACTGTTGATGGATCTGCGAGCGGGCATGCGATTGATTAGGTAAACAACAGTATCAAAGCAAATTCCAAAACGTTGAGGAAACACAGCTTGAGCAAGAAGAGTAGACCGGTTCCCACAATATGGTGATTCGCGACATTCAACAAAGCCGGTTTTGCTAATTGTATGAGGACAAGATCTTCGGTGAATAATTCCCAGCGAAGAGAAAAACGAAGCTAAATTGCGAAACTCACCACCCCAATCGGTTTGAACATTCTTTAATTTTGTGGTGAATTGACGTTCAACTATTTGCACAAATGATTTAAAAATGGAATACACATCGGATTTTTGAGCTAAATGATATATCCACATGTAACGAGAACGATGATCAACACACAACATAAAATATCTACGACCTTCAAACGATAACAAAGGTGCGGGACCTCAAACATCACAATAAACCAAGTCTAAAATATTGTTACTTCGAAATCTAGATTCAAATAAAGGTAGTTTTGAAGATTTTCCCAATGGACAAAAATTGTAGAAACTTGACAGACTTTTATTTGTAACGGAAAGAGAAAAATTAGAAAGCATAGAATGCAACAGATGTTAATGGGGATGTCCGAGCCGTCTATGCCAAATGGTTGGGGAAGCTCGTACAGCCGAAAAAGATACTTTATTGATGGACTTTAGTTGAGGAAGAGTGGTGTAGAGACCATGTTTACTGGGGCCGGTGAGAAGAGTGGTGTGTGCAGGACTCGTCTTTTACAAACAAAATATGGAAGTGTGAATTTAAAAAACATCATTATCATGACAATATTTTGAACAATAAAGGGCGATTGTGGGAGATTTCTGGTACATAAAGAATGTTTTTGAGAGAAAACGTCTTTTGTGGTGAGTAAACTTTAGATGAACCAATATGAAGAATAGGAAGACCCTTACCGTTGCCAACATGAAGTGCGTCGTCACAATAATATGCCTCTGAATTGTCCATCGCTTCCAAATCAGGTGTCACATGACTATTTGCTCCGATGTCTGAATGCCAATTTGCAGAAGCATTAGATGATTGAGCACGGGTATTTGCAAAGTTAGCGGTGGCCGAGTGAAAATAGTAGAAGGGTCACGATTAGGGTATTGTGATGAAATGTGACCAATACCATATCTATTACAAGTGCCATACACTGTATTTTGGGTGGATGCCCAATCAAATTAACGACCATTATCACGACCTCGATTGTTGTTACCACGAGAGTTGTTGCGATTGCCACGGTTGTTATTGTTACTCATGTTGTTGTTTGATGGGCGAGCACCATAAAAGGCTTGTGGACCATATGGTGCAATGGGTGTATGAGTTTTTCCAAACATATAATCATGATCACTAAGGAGTGCATGAAGCTCGCTAAATGCAGTTGGACTTTGACGGGCAGTGATTGTAATTTTAAGACCGTTATATTCTTCACGAAGACCTGAGACAACAAGCATAACGAGATCTTTATCCTTTACAGTATCACCAATGGCGACGAGTGCATCAGCATATTCTTAAGCACGATTTAGATAAGCATCAGGAGTTTCGTCACCATGCATCTTTATTCTCAGAAGTTGTGTTTTGAGAGTGTATTCCCTAGATGTGGAATGAGGTGCATACGCCTTTTTAAGGGACAACCAAAGATCACGAGAAGTAGTATTGAATGGCGAAAAAAAGATTATGAGATTGTAGAGATAATTAGCATACGGACGTGGGCGTCGTTGGAGACCCAAATTGGATAATTAGGGTTTTCCTTTGGAACACTAACACCATCGGTAATGGATAAGGTTTTTGATGGACATGGTATTGAACCATGCACATAATCCATCAAATTGTTTATGATGAGGAATGGTTCAATCATAGTTTTCCAATAACCATTTTGTGGGGTGAAAGGGTGAACGTGAACTTACGAGAGTTATGAGCCGTTTTATCGACTGTGGTGAAAGCTGAAATCATAGCCATAGTAATATTCCCCTTTTTTAAGGGTTTCCTAACGCGGCGGACGGCCCGGCTTTACGCTCTTGCCCCCCCCCCCCCCCGGGCCAGCGGCGGTGATGGCGACGGCAGCGGCGGTGAGGTGATCAGGAGTGGATCTGGTGGGGTAGTTGTGGTGGCTGAAAAGTGATCGAAATTGTGCTGGAAAAAAAAGTTTGTTTAGTGTTTTGGCTCTAATACCATATAAAACCTCAAAGGGTATATATTATTATAATTTTAATTGTGATTTGTTCATTAGATTGTATGTGTATTTATACTAATGTAATGGCTTAAGGAATTAAGCAACTAACACATAACCTAATGGGTACGGCCCATCGATATAATTGGACCGGCCCATCTAATCTATTTTGGTCTAACAGTAACCTACTATTAGTGTATGCCTAAAAACCGAACTAATTCCTTTTCTTTAACAAACTTATGGCCCAAACAAAAAATGACTTAACGTAATGGCAGATTTCCTCTCACTATTAAAAAATACTTCTATCTAGTCCTTCTTCCCATCTTTTGGTCAAAAAGAGTACAGAGTATTACATCCAAAAGTCTTAGGAGTTAAGCATGTGGTGGACATTGAATCGTTCTCGTTCACCCCAGATAGTTGGGTGTGGCATAGTCAAGCTAGTTCCGAAATTGCCAGAGCCCTCTTGTTCTAATCTTTTTCTTAGCATCTGGCTTTCAGAAGTCTTGCTGCGAGGAAGATTAAAAATGCCTTACTATATTGAATTTAGAACAGTGGCATTTTTTCTGCATATATGGAGTTTATTGAGAGGACTTGCATCCTTCGTTCGTAGTGGTTCATTTCTAGAGTTTTTCCAATGAAACCTAATTTACTATTTTGCTGGCAAGTTGGGCTCTTACTTCTTTCATCTCTAGGTTGAGTACTAGCAAGTCAGGGATAATAGAAAAGCCTGGGAAGGAATCGGGTTTTCAGCATCTGTAGTGGAAGAGTGTACTGGTGGTGGTTTAGTTAGAGACAACAACAGGAAGGGGGCTCTCTCTTCTTTCAGCTAATTCTCCTTTTACTAGGCTTGCATAGATAGGGGTGTCGGTGTAAAGATCGCATGGAACAGTAAATGGCAATGGAATCAAACCTCCTCCTATAGGTAAGTTCAGTCTGTAACTGAGGCTTTCTAGGCGTAGGGCTAATATTGACACTTAGCAAAATCAAGCAATGTCGTTTGCTAATAAAAGTCAAAATGAAATCTCAATTTGATCAAAATATTAAATTTTCATCTAATTTATAAAATGTGCTAGAAAAACTTATATGTCAACTTTGTAAAAAAACTTAACAATGGAGAGGGTAATTAACAAAGCTTTAGTTGTTATATTTTAATAAAATATAATTATCAGTTTTTATGTTTTTTAATAGCTTCATAAACTTATTAAGTACCTCATATTCTTTATATTTTATAAAAAAATACAACAATATGTTATTGTTATATGAAAGCACAAGTTTATCAAAATAAAAGCACAAGTTATTTTCTGATTCTATTTTGACACTTAGCAAAATCAAGAATGTCATTTGCTAATAAAGTCAATGAAATCTCTAATTTGAAAACAAAGTATTAAATTTTTCGTTCAACTTTATAAAATGTGCTAGAGAAACATGTATGTATCTTTGAAAAAAAAACTTAACAATGGAGAGGGTAATTAATAAAGCCTTAGTTGTTAAATTTTAATAAAATATACTTATCAGTTTTTATGTTTTTTAATAGCTTTATAAACTTATTAAATACCTCATATTCTTTATATTTTATAAAAAAAATACAACAATATGTTATTGTTATATGGGAATATATTAGCTACAATTTTGTGTTGCCAATTGGCTAAAATTTTGTACTACAATTGTGGGTCCCTGAATCATTTTTGGGGGTCCCTGAGTCTTTTATGTGGGTCCTAAAATTATTTTTATGATAGGAATTGTAGCCAATTGGGCTACAATAAAACGTAGCAGTGGTGGGTTATCCCTTGTTATATATATTAAACCAATGTACTCTGGCAAAATTGTAAATATAAAAATAAAAACATTAATTATTCTAACATGTAAATGAATACACGAGATTGTACATATACGAACGACTCGTGTTATCATTCTTTATGAGATTAAGTTAGGATATCCGGAAAAAGTATTCTTTTTAAACTACCTGCATATAAAGTCATGGTATTCCTCTTTATAAGTTTAACCGCATACGAGTTTAAAAATCGGTGTAAATTATTATTAACAACAATATAAATATCAAAATGAAGGCACGACCTCACACGTTAGTGGGAAATGAAAATAAATAGATGGGATTCTACATATTACAATGACACATATATTTTCAAGGTCGTACTCGTTATGTGCTACTAAACACACATAATGTCTACGACATAATCACTAAAATTTCAGTTAAACAAAGTCAAATCTTTTGTGCAACAAAAATCTATACAAGATATCAATCGATATTAACACATAATGAAAAAATTATGTAAAGCTTGTGCGTGCATGGGTATTGTAATTATTTAAGTATCAAAAAGTTAATATAATTTTATAGAAAAATATTAAACATTACGAAATCATGAATTTATAAATTGTTATAGTATTTAGCTTCAAAACAAAATTATTCAAATATTATTACCCGTTATACTGTCTGTCTAATTGCGTGCGTGGGACGGGTTGATGTAGTTGTTGTTGGATGATATAACTCTCCCGATAATAAATAATTTGAGTAAAAAGAGTTGAATTTGAAAAGTAAGAATTGAAGTAAGTTTATATTAAGTTATGCGGAGCAAAGTAAAAAACAACATAATCAAACATATAAACATTAGATGTTCTTAAGAAAAGATATAATATACTTAAAATCGCAATAACGAAATTATTACTTAATTCATCTTTTATGTCTAAGTCTCGTGCATGCACGGGCATTGAAACTAGTTTCTTTTATACTCCCCCCCCCCCTCTCTCTTTCTCTTTTAATTTATTTGTCCAATTTTGTTTTTTTAATATTTTTGTTTATGTTATATAATATTTGATGAAAATTATACCAATGAAAGTATATTTAGAGCTTCACACACACACACACACACACATATATATATATATTTTATAATATATATATATATATATATATATATATATATATTCTGCATTAAGTATTATATAACACTAATAAAGATATTTAAGGTCAAGATTCAAAAAAAAGTCAAAGCTAACAAATAAATTGAGTTGGGGGAGTAGTTTAAAAGTTGTACCAAATTAATATTGTATGAGTGAATTTTTAAATTTATTATGGGTATGTTTGGCGCAAGTAGTTGTTGCTGAAACTAGAGATGTAGTTGTAGATGAAGATAAAGCGCAAGCAATAAAAAAACATATTATTTTTATAAGCTACATAAAGTAGTATCTTTTATATAATAAAAGAACTCGATTTTCTTGAAATCGAGGTATTCTATTAACCCATGAGAGGGCTCGATTTGTAATTGAGCGTTCTTGATTGGTTGAATGGAGTTTTAGGCAAAAAAACAAAAAATTAGGGTTGTTTAGGGCCCAACAGAGATGTGTCGAAAACGTGAGAAAAAACAAACTCGTGTCTTGGGGGGTGCATATGTGAAACTTTGGGGTGGGGATTCCGAAAGTGTAAAAGTAGAACCGAATGCCCGTCAGAATCGCTTTCCAAATACACGACGTGACCATCTAGAAGGTTTTAAAAAAAGAATTTATCTTTTCTAAATTTAAATTACGTGCATATCAATTGGGACGTGAAACCCTAATTTAAGGCCTATATATACACGACAACGAAGGGGTACTCATCGTTCATTAGCCTTCTAACTTTGTTGTGCTCCTTTTCTTCTCGCATGCAAAGCATGACGACGGACTCCTATTTTATATTCAATATATTATATATCTATATATTATATATTTTATCTATATATATATATATTATATATATATATTTATATATATATTAAACATTTGCATTAAGTATTATATACACATATAAAGATAATTAAGGTCAAGATCAAAAAAGTCAAAGGCTAACAAATATAAATGAGTTGGGGGAGTGTTAAAAAGTTGTTACCAATTAATATTGTATGAGTGAATTTTAATTTATTATGGGTATGTTTGGCGCAAGTAGTTGTTGTGGACAATCGAGCTGTCGTTGTCGATGCAGATCCGCACAAGCCTTAAAAAAAACATATTATTTTTATAAGATACTAACGTAGTATCTATATATATAATAAGAAAACCGTTTTCTTGAAATCGAGGTATTCTATTAACCCATGAGAGGGATCGATTTGTAATTGAGCGTTCTGATTGGTTGATTGGAGTTTTTAGGCAAAAAACAAAATTAGGGTTTTTTAGGGCCCAAACATAGATGTGTCGAAAACGTGAGAAAAAAACCATCGTGTTTGGACGGGTGCAATATGTGAAACTTTGGTGCCGAAAGTGTAAAAGTAGAACCGAATGCCCGTCAGAATCGCTTTCCAAATACACGACGTGACCATCTAGAAGGTTTTAAAAAAAGAATTTATCTTTTCTAAATTTAAATTACGTGCATATCAATTGGGACGTGAAACCCTAATTTAAGGCCTATATATACACGACAACGAAGGGGTACTCATCGTTCATTAGCCTTCTAACTTTGTTGTGCTCCTTTTCTTCTCGCATGCAAAGCATGACGACGGACTCCGTTTCTAAGCTTGATGGCATGTTTGATGGGTACAACATCAACATCGAAATCATTTCTTTATGGAACCAAAACATTGAAATCATTTAAGGTATGTTTTAATTATTGATGTAAGAAAGCTTTATTTTACCATTGATATTGGTTGTTATTTATGTTGTGTTTTTTGCAGTGTTTGTATGTTGCTTTGTACGTGACATTAGTATCAGGGTTTTAGATCCAGAAATTATCCCAATATTTTTCAAACGTAGCTTACAGAGATACGAGTAAGGATGTTGACAGTAATAGTCTTTAAAATTGAAGTTGTTGGTGCCAAATGCTGATAAGGCTCTCTGTGTTTTAACGGTGGTATCCATGTCACACCCAAAAATTATCACAAGAATATCAAAGAACGCCTATAATGAGTCATTGATAAATGGTGTTCGTTCGATTTACTTTAAGTTAAAATAAGTGTTAACACAAGTACAATCTATAGTTTTACACAAATGAATAAATTGTTGAAGACGACAAATGATCAAAGTAATGCAAGAAAAACATCAAGGATGCAAACACAACGGGTGACTCTAACTATGAGACTCCATGAAATCTAGTCATGCAAGTTATTGACTTGAGAAAATACGTGTTAAAACGTCAACATAAAGTTGGTGAGATCATAGGTTTAAATAAGTATAAGAGTGGACCACAATATTTCCAAGTGTATGTGACTATTATAATGAATACAATATCACACAAAAAGAATTACTAATGCACTAAGCTCATGACACCGAAACGTTAATCCAAGTTTTAGTTGTTACAAGTTTGCCCCAAGTAGATGTATTACCATACACCTAAAGTTCATCAAATGAAATGCATCCGTATAGAATAGTAAAGTTTTCTGGTGAGAGCTACCAACACTCAGACGAGGAGTTCAATCCCAAATAGATCTATTAACAGCATTCACACTTACACAAAGTAATTAAAAGTTCATGATAAAGGGGGCTTCATGGTAATATGGAAACTTAGGCATTTCATAAAAGTTTTAAAGTACTTGTGTCCATAAGTAAAAGCAAGCAATATTTTCTCACCCCAAGTAATTCAAAACAAGTAAAAAGTGAGGCTATGAAACTCACCTTAAGAAAATAAGTAATTCCGGAGTAGTATGAGTTTAAAAGTACAAGTATCCTAACCGCAACCTAATTTGTAATCAGGCGCTAGTAGGTTTATAACATGAAGTGAACTAAATGCATATGAGTTTTATTAATATTTGTATCACCTTTATATACTTGTGTCTAAGGTTTTTTCATGTTTCAGTTGAAGAATATTAGATATCTCTTAACAAGAACTAGAGAGAGAAAGTGGGAAGGAAGGAAGTATTTTAGAGAGAGAAAGACAGAACTTGAAATGATACTATGTGAAAAATGCAACCAACACCACCTCTCAAGGCATGAAGAGTGTATTTATTACTACAAATGGCACGTGGGCTTGGGCTTGCATGGTTTAATCCATGGGCCTTTGCTAACTAACTATGTAAGTTTCTAAAAATCTTAACGAGCTAAAGACTGTTATCTTTCTACACTACAACGATTAGGTGCACTGCCTAGGGAGTTGTAAAACTTCTCGTGTAGAAGTCCTACGACGACCGCACATCCCTCGCAGACTTATTATTCTTTTCTTTATCTTGTGAATATGGCGTAGTGATCATTGAATTTAGGCTTGAGCTTGTTCCTTTGACTTGTATGAAATTGTGTGATCTTGAGCATCTTGAGATCATCAACCAAGCATAATCTCTTTTCGTCATCTTGCAAACTTTGCCATCTTGTGAACTTGTGACTTTTGGACCGACATGCTCATACCTTTCTTGATATGTTAACTTGAAAAGCTTTAATAATGCATCTTACTTGAGGTTCTTTAACTTTAACACTTCGTCGCTTTAAGTAGCACGTACGGTATCAGAGTAGCGGAAGTCTTGAAACATGTACTTGAGCTTTCATGATGTTTTTATATTTGTCGGTCAGGTATAAGCATGTGGTTATGAATCTTTGAGACAGCTAGAATCAGGTACCTTCACCTCCATCTTTAAGTATCATGTATTAAAACAGTTAGCAATAAAGTGGGGGTATGAATATGGCTTTATCATTCGCCCGTGTTTGGTTGAAGTAACCTTCGAATCTGTGAGGATCGACCTGTAATCATGTAGATTCAATTTAAGAAGAATCTCCTTGACAGGATTTCCAGCTGAAGTATAGAATCTTTCTAACACATATTTATTAGATTCATCAAACTCAGCATGTTCTCATTACCGGAACGTCTCAAAGCAGACAGCACGATAAGAGTAAACCAGTGAGTTATTGTCTCACCGATTGAATAGAAAAATCAATTTGAAAATCAATCGACATGTCACTTGCTAAAATGGTTTTGTGACACATCGAGAGTGTTAATCATTTCAAAAGTTCATCATCAATCATCAATTCATATAGTGGAACAAGTTTGATTTTGTAGAATCGCACCATCGTTTCTTTCCAGTTGTCACAAGTTTGATTCATATAGAATTGCACAAGTCACCTACCATGAGCTTGT
>BQNB010108053.1:2690-23035 GCA_026074375.1 Tanacetum coccineum | reverse complement strand
TAATTATATGGTTTCTATATTTTTATTATTGACTTTTATTTTGTTTCCTTATTTTGTTTATTCTAGAAAATCCTGGTTATCTTTTTCTTCAAGTTTAGTTCTCCTATAAATATAGGGCTTGGGTTCATTATTTAGTCATTAAATATTCAATATTCAGTTATCAATAAAATTCAAGACTTTTTTAGTCTTTTATTCCTTTGTGATTCGTTTTGAACCCTAGTTAGAGTTTATAGCACGCTTCCGTTCTGTGTCAAAATTCAACAATAATACTTATGATTAAGTATCTTTTACGGAGTATTGATTAAGCATAGCTTAACCATGAAATTTTTGTAATAATATTCGAAATGAGCCCTACAATGTAAAAGATGTGATAAAGTTAATTTCGATTTATTAGAAATGTAGATTAAAAACCACACCAGCTTCTTTCTTTGGTGTTATGTCGTTAATGTCATCGGCAACTAAGTATGGTGGAGGTGGGGTGGGGGTTTGGCGGGTTAAACCACACGTTTTAACTTTTTATGCCCAATTGTTCCCTTTTGTGTTTGGACGTATAACCTTTACTGATTTTCTAAAATTTCTTAGTATTGCTAGAGTGAGGAAGGATCATTTAAGTTATAAGAAAGTTTGCTTCAACCAAATGAATAGTTTGACTTCTGATAAGTCAAACTGCTGATTATGCCTGCATAAGGTAGTTTCACCTTATGAAGGATCATTTAAGTTATAAGAAAGTTTGCTTTAACCAAATGAATAGTTTGAATTCTGCCGAAACTTGATTTTGTAAAACTTGCTATCATTTCGAAGCCACGGCTTCTAAAAGTATTTAAGGGTTTATTATAATGTAAAATATAGAAGAAATTTAAGGTTTAGACAAGAAGATGACGAAATAACATGTATCGCCCGGAATTCAGAACAGAAGCTGAACTGAAGCAAGCATACAACTTAGGTTGAAAAACCCATGATACATGAACCAGACAAATCCCATATGTATTTGGGAAAAGTCCTTACACCAGTGTCGATTATTAGCTAATCTGTTTTTACATGATGCATTACTAAAAGAGGTTTTCTATTTATTACTTAAAACTTCTTCATACTCAACTTTGGAACCATGAACTGTTCATTTGATACACTCCAAATTCATTTTATACAATACCAACACATCATATCATCTAATAGTTACGATATGGACAAAACCCGATCAATCTAACCATATAGAGCTTTATTTTTTATATACTCACACGAAACATTCTTGTAACTAAGAAAAGCACCCGATAAAAAATAATTTACTATTTTCACCACCTCTTTATAGTCTACCATCAAATATATCTATACTTTCATTCACCACCTTATTCCCGTTGCGACGATAATTAGAAAGATAACTTTCTCTCCTTAAAAGTGGTGCGACGTCAAACTCATCTCCTCCCACTTTCCTATCTTCACTTAGCGGATTACATCTGTTAAGAATCTCAAGTACCTCTTTCATTGATGGTCGACTTGAAGGCAATGTGCTAGTGCAAATGAGTCCTAATTTGAACACTAGGCCAATTTCTTCCATAAAACCAGTGGCGTGTTTGATCTCCGGGTCCAGTGCCTCAACCATGGAGGCTCCTTCACCATAATTCTTCCATGCCCATTCTGCAAGATTCATGTTAGCATCTCCTTCATGCGGTTCTTTTCCGGTTACTAGTTCTAGTAGCACCACACCGAAACTGTAAACGTCTACCCTCTCATTTATCCTTGTTGAGTAAGCATATTCTGCAAACAATTAGTAAACTATTTCAAAACAGAAGCCTGTATTGACTTTAAGATCAAAAAAATTAATATAAATATTCTAAACCTTATGTCACATTGTAGTTTTTTTTATAAGAAATAGTAAAACTACATTATTTTTTTTATGCTAGTTCCTAATAAACTTCACAAAGGAGCAGGTTTGACTTCAAAGGTCAAATGTAGTAAAATTCAACTTTGACAATCGTCATTATGCTTAGCATAACTTGAGGAAACTTTGTAACCTGAAATACATTATATAAAATATCATAAAATAATACTAATATGGTCGTTTGGTTCATTTGTAAAACCCAAATCAGTTTCAGACTTGCAATTTGTTGTGTTTGACATTGAAAGTCAACCGAAGAGCCAAAAATATGAGGGTTTTGGGCTTAAAATAGACACGTACTTTTCTAAATGTACCCATATGATACGTGTACTAAATTTATTATCCATATGGTAACTAAACTTTACATTTCGTGTCAATATGGTACCATTATTACCGGCTACCGGTAAAACCGGCTAGCATTTTGCTAAAGTGGTGAGGTGTATTTTTTTTAATTAATTAAAAGTGTGACATGACATTAAAAAGTATGGATAATTTAAATTTTAAAAAATATTTTTTTATATTATTATTCGTGAAAAAATTTAACTTTTTTTACAAAACTTTAAAAAAAAATTTCCTACTTTTTAAAATCTTAGTTTTTTAAAAAAATTATTTTTTTTAAAAATAATTT
Source organism: Tanacetum coccineum (assembly GCA_026074375.1). NCBI lineage: Eukaryota > Viridiplantae > Streptophyta > Magnoliopsida > Asterales > Asteraceae > Tanacetum > Tanacetum coccineum. The sequence goes on along the minus strand of BQNB010108053.1, from coordinate 20,534 downwards.
TTTTTTATTACTTTTTTAAAAGTCAAGAAAAATTAAAAATAAATAAAACATTTTTACTTTTTTCTTCGAATTTTTTTAAAATATAAAAAAATTTAAATTAATTTTTTATACATTTTTACATTTTCTTATGAAAAAAAATTAAATGTTTTTCAAAAGTTAAAAAAGAAAATTTTAAAATTGTAAAATTTTTAAAAAAAAGTAAAAGGTACGAATAATAAATTTTTTCACGAATCATAACGTATGAAGAATGGTGAAACACAGCTACTTTGTACAAATAAAGCCAAAAGAGAATCAACTCACCACTTTAGCAAAAAATAACATAAAAAAGTATATATATTTTTTTAATCTCATAATGAAACGCATCTACTTTCACGAATAATAACATAAAAAAATATTTTTTTTAAATCCCATAATGAAACACAGCTACTTTCACGAATAATAACATAAACAAATATTTTTTTTAAAATTTAAAAAGTACGAAAAAAATTAAGATTTTAAAAACGGCAAAATTAGTTTGTAAAATTTTTTGACTAATAATAATGTAAAAAAATAGTTTTTAAATTAAAAAACTAAAAAAAATTAAAAATAATTTTTTTCAAAGCAAAGGTTCACCATACATCCATGTGGCAGCAAAAAGACAACAATACTATCCTTTAAGACCAACGTTAGTACTTAACGAAAAAAACATTTGCATCGTTCGTCCACGTGAGCATGTAGGCTGTTAAAACGGTGGAAAAGTGAGTATACGTACCATATTGACACGAAATGTAAAGTTTAAGTACCATATGGATAATAAATTTAGTACACGTACCATATGGGTACATTTGAAAAAGTACGTGTCTATTTTAAGCCAAAAACCCTTTATATTATAAGTAGACTAGTGAAGTTTTTTTGGCCGTGCTAAGCACGGCCCAGGATTGTAAAATAATCAATGACGTTAAAACAACCATGAAAATCATAAAACTACACTAGTTACTTGATAGATTTTTAAATGGATTTGTATATTGTTTTGCCAGTTTTGTTCAACAATTTTTTTTTTAAATTTGTCTTAAAATAAAGCCATATCCTTTTATAATCTTAAGTCTTTTAAAATTCCATATTAATTTAAATTTTGAACAAATTATTATTTGACCCGTTTTTTCGGCCGGAACCGGTTCAACCGGTTGACCCGGCCGGGTCGAACCGGGTTTCAAAACACTGCCTAAGATGGGTTACAGTTTGACTCTTATGGTCAAAAAGACTAAAATCAGCTTCAATTCTACTCCGTATCTTGATACATTACAGCAAATCCTTAAGAACTAAGAGAACTACACTAGCAACCATACTAATGTTTAGAAATCGAGACTGCTTTTCTCTTAAACTTGGTTTGACAGACCGACACCAATTCCAATGTTATATAATAAAATTGACCTTGAAAGTCAAAGAATACTTACCAGGAGGAATGTAACCGAACGAGCCAGCAATAGCAGACAAGGTATTGGCTTGGCCGGGCTTTGGCTTGGTCAAAATCTTTGCTAATCCAAAATCAGCAATATGTGCTTTAAACTCAGAATCCAACAAGATATTACTAGACTTCACATCTCTATGAATGATCGGGGGTGAGCAATCATGATGCATATAACAAAGCCCCTGAGCTGCCCCAATCGCAATCTGCAGTCTCCTGGGCCAATCCAGGGCCATGTGATGAACCAACCCACGGTTCGACTTCATCTTTTTTCCATGTAACCATTTATCAAGACTCTGATTCTCCATATACTCGTAAACAAGAAGCTTAGCATCCTCACTTGAAAAACAACATAATAATTTAACAATGTTGGAGTGTCGAATGGAACCCAATATGTGTACCTCGGACAAGAACTCTTTCTCAAGGGTATGATCTAACTTTCTATTATTAAAAATCCTTTTTACAGCAACATACTCTCCACGACGCCCGATTTCAATCTGGTAAACTTTTCCTGACCCACCGCTACCAATCAAATTGTTTTCAGTCATACAACACAAAATATTTGCTTCTGTGAATTCCAATTTGTGAAATGAAGTCAATTTCCATGTGGTCAAATCCCGACTTTGTATTTTCTTACGGTAGCCTCTGAACACAAACAGTGTGCATAGAATGGCAAGGAGTATGATAAATGCTGATAAAACAACAATCATGACCACGATTTTGGTTGAAACTTTATGGCCGTGTGAGGATTTGGCATAAGGTGTGTTACAGTTATGAAGGTTTGAAATTGGTGATTTAGCACATAGATTTGGGTTGTTTAAGAAACTGTTCTCGTAAGCCATATTATCAAATGCAAAAGGGACTCTTCCCGTGAGTTTGTTGGAAGAAAGATTCAAAGAGGTAAGTCGCAAACGACTCAATTGTGGTGGAATTGGGCCCGAAAATTGGTTTTCTGATAAATCAAGATCAAGAAGATGTGGCAATAAAGTAATCGCCACTGGAATCGAGCCAGAAAGCTTATTTCTCGCTAGATTCAACAGGGTCAGTGAACTCCACGACTTTATCTCTGATGGAAGTTCGCCAGAAAGCGAATTTCCATCTAGATAAATTACAGATAACTGAGAAAGATTAGTGAATCCTAAAGGAATCTCACCAGAAAACAGATTGTTACTTGCCTTAAACACATTCAGTTTCGCCCATGACGAAATCCCTTCTGGAATTCGTCCCGAAAATCTATTCTCGCTAATCTCCAATCTAGACAAATTCCAAGCTACCTTATCCGGAAGTTCACCAGAAATAAAATTTCCGGATAGCCTCAAGCTAGAAAGATTAAATAAAGTCCAAATACCAGAAGGGAATTCACCTGTGAAACTGTTATCATGAAGCTGTATATTACTCAGTTTCTGACAATTCTCGAGTGATCTTGGGATTTCGCCTGTGAGATTATTTGAGAATGCCACCACAACAAACAAAGTACCTCCACCGCACAGATTATCAGGCAGCTTGCCAGTAAGCTTATTCTCCGATACCTCAAACGCTTCCAGCTTCGAATTAAGCCCCATTTCCGAAGGTAATTCACCACTTAAATTATTCCTAAACACTCGAAAGATCTTCAATGTCGAAATTTGAGATATACTCGTGGGAATACTGCCTGATAACTGGTTAGAAAACAAATGCATAACCTTAAGCCTCTCAAATTTACCAAAATCTTCAGGAATCGACCCAGTTAACTTATTCATTGAAATATCAATCTCAACCAACTTAACACACTCGACCACCTTAGGAATCTCACCCGATAACCCATTTTTATACAAATACAAAAGACTCAAATTCTTTAACAAAAACAACCCATCAGGAATCCCACCTTCCAAATTATTAAAACTCAAATCTAGCAACTCTAGATTTACCAAATCCGCGAGACTATCGGGTATTATCCCAATCAAACTACTCTGCGGCATCCATAAACTCTTCAAATTCTTCAGCTTCCCAAACTCCAGCGGTATCTCCCACCCCCGAAACTTATTATACGCCATACCTAAACTCTCCAAATTCGACAAATTCCCAATCTCTTTCGGAACCAACCCATCAAACAAATTCGAGTACAGCTGCAAAGTCCTTAAATTTGACAAATTCCCAATAGCTGGAGGTATATCTCCAGTAAAGTTATTAGCTCCCAGATCAACATATTCAAGCCTAGAGAACTGATCAATATCATCTGGCAAACTTCCAACAAAGCTATTTTGCGATAAATCAAGGCGCGTTAAAGCCGAACAGTTATACAAAACTTTAGGAAGCTCCCCGGTGAAGTAGTTATCAGTTAGTATCAATACTTCCAGATTTTGCAAGTCACATATGTCTGGAGGGATATCTCCAGACAATTGTTTGCTCACAAGTCTAAGCTGAATAACTGAATTGTTTGCGTTGCACGTAACTTCTGGCCACGTGCATGGGGATGATGACGTGGAATTCCAGTTATTTAAAGAATCTGGGTTGTTCCAGTGCTGTTTAAGGTTAAGTAATGTTGTTATTTCGGGTGTCGAAAGCTGTTGCGAAGTTACGGCTTCGAAAAGTATGATAGATATGAAGGTGAGTGTGTTTAGTATGTGTTTTTTGTGTGTGTTTGTCATGTTTTCCGATACGGTTGTTGTTGCCGGGAAAGTTTAATGTGGCAACGTTTGTGTTTTGAAAATGTGAGCCGTCATTTATGAAAACTTTAGAAGGTGGTCGTTGAAGTTTGTTCGGGTGTGTTTGGGAAATGGGGTTGAAGTTTGATTGTATTTACGGTTATGCCATTCTAGTTTGTAGTGGTGTCAATGTTTTAAAACCCGGGGTTTTTTATCGACCCGGTTCACCGGGTCATTGGTTTAACCGGTTGAATCGTCAGGTCGAACCATTCTACGTATGTTTACTTTTTCCTTATCTTTTATATAATAAAAGAATTACATTATTTCGAAGTTTTCTATCAGATTAAATCTTATGTGAAAATAAATTGGACCAATCAGAATGCTTGATTTTGCCACGTAGGCAAAATCGTGCGGTCTGATTGGTCAATAAAAAGTCAAAATTGAATCAATTTGGTCAAAATTGAAAAAAATTGGTGAAGAAAAAAAAAACACATAAAAATATATGTGTCAAATTTGTGAAAACAAAAACTTGAAAAAAAGGGAGATAATTAATAAAACTTTAGTAGTTTAATTTTAAATAAATTATATGGAGTTACAAGTGTAAATTTATAAATTTACAAGTTTTATTATAACTTTAAAAAATAAACAAATAACACCTTAAACTTTAAACCTCTAGATTAAAATACAACAAACGTAAACAATTTCTTACTTCCAAACAAAGATTTAACATTATCTATTCACATCTCAAATCTACCCGAAGAGTTTTTGGTAGATTTTTCATTGTCGGCCTAAAATCATGTTGTACAACCGAAGCACATTGAAGGTTCACTTGACCCGACTCTGGGCTACCTAAAAGGGTTGTTTCGCTGGGATTAGTTGGCTCACAATGTCGAGTCAAAAAACAGGTAAATCAAAAGAAAAAAATTAGTAATCATTCTCAAATTCATATACTACGTAATATATAAAAGATTTAATGAATCTATTATCTTCATATATTTCGATAATACTCTATAACATAACTTATAAAACAGAAAAATATATATATATGTAGTTTAAAAAAACATAATGTCTAAGCCTCGTGCGTGCATGGATATTAAAACTAGTATTCAATATGTATGTTGCATAATTGTATAATTTATCCAACTTTATTTTTATATTCGATTGAATCGATGAAAAAGATTAGACTATAACGATGAGCTTTTTTAAGTTCTATATCTTTAATATCATAGCAAAGATTTGCAAAAACCGAGTTATAACAAATTATATTAGTTGGTTTTTCCAAGTTAGTTTATAACTTTAGTAGTCTAGGTGTTTACTAACTTTTAATTAATATTATTTTTCATCACGTCAACTTGTCAATTAAACTTAGAATGATTTATGAAGAAAAAAAAGTTTATGTTAGATATTTTAATAAAACGCATCACCTAGCCGAATTTATTAAACTGAGTCAACCCGGATTAATAAAAAACCAGTAGTTCAATTTGGTTCCTAAACAAGAAAAAAAAATGATCACATCCGACTCGATCTTTTAATCAGTTTAACTGATTGAACCGGTCGAGTGAACCAAAGTTTTAAAACATTAGTTTGGATTGAAAAGTGAAAGTTGAGTTAGGTCATTGACCACGTGCGAATTGATTTTTAGTATATTCAGTAATGTTAGCAACAAATAATGACAAAGAATTGTTCATTTACACATATTTGCACATTTTGTCATTATTTGAAACTTCTTGCAAGATTTGTCCTTATGGATGCAAAATTTTGTAACGTTTGTCCTTTTGATCAAAATCTGATAGTTTTTCGTTAAGTCTCTTATGTGCTAGAAACGTAAGGGTATTTTAGTATTTTTCTTTTTTAACCCGCTAATCTTCAACCACAATTTTTTCTTTTGTATTTCTTGTTTTCTTTGAGGTAAATTCATACTTTATCTTTAACATTTGGGTAAAAGCCATAAATTACCAATGTACTTTTTAAAATTTCCCGACTTGAACCCTTTATTTTTTTATTAACACCGAAACCCACGTACTTTTAAATTTTTAACCGACTTGAAACAAACGTTTGTACCGTTAGTTATTATGTGGCAAAGTTAGTCCATTTAGCTAACGATCGATTTGCATCGTTAGTCCTTTAACAATAAGTTCTTTATATGATTTTTTACGTTTTCGTCCATTTTTTTACGATTTCGTCTCGTTTTTACATTTTCGTCTGTTTTTTTTTTCGTTTTCGCCCTTTTTTACGCTTTCGTCCACTTTTTTCCGTTTTCGTTCGTTTTTTACGTTTTCGTCTGGTTTTTTACGTTTTCGTATGTTTTTTTGCGTTTTCGCCCGTTTTTTACATTTTCGTCCTCGTTTTTACGTTTTTGTCCCTTTTTTTCACGATTTCGTCTGGTTTTTTACGTCTTCGCCTATTTTTTTTGCGTTTTCGCCCTTTTTTACGTTTCGCCTGTTTTTACGTTTTCGTCCTCTTTTTTACGTTTTTCGTTCGTTTTTTACGATTTCGTTTGTTTTTACGTCTTCGTTCGCTTTTTTAAGTTTTCTTCTGTTTTTTTAAAATTTCTATTGTGTTTTTACGTTTTCGTCTGATTTTTTACGGTTTCTTTCTATCTTTGACGTTTTCTTCCAGTTTTTTACGTTTTCGTCTTTTTTTTACGTTTTCGTACGATTTCAGCCTTGTTCGTACGATTTCGTCTATTATTTTGCTTTTTTTACGTTTTCGTACGATTTAAAAAACAAACGAAGATTTTAAAAAAACGTGCGAAAGCGTAAAAGAACAAACAAAAACGTAAAAATCAAACGAAATCGTAAAAAATGGACGAAAACGTAAGAAAATGTACGAAAGTGTAAGAAACTTGACGAAAACGTAAAAAATGGGTGAAAATGTAAAAAAGGGCAAAAACGAAAAAAATTAGACGAAAACGTAAAAAACCATACGAAATCGTAAAAAAACGGACGAAAATATAAAAAAGAGGACGAAAACGTAAAAAATGGGCGAAAACGTAAAAAAACGGACGAAAACGCAAAAAAGACAGACGAAAACGTAAAAAACAAGACGAAATCGTAAAAAACGGACGAAAACGTAAAAAAAACGGGCGAAAACGTAAAAAATCGTATAAAGAAAATCATATAAAGAACTATTATTGTTAAAGGACTAACGATGCAAAGCGATCGTTAGCTAAATGGACTAACGTTGCCACATAATAACTAACGGTACAAACGTATGGTTCAAGTCGGTTAAAAATTTGAAAGTACGTGGGTTTCGGTGTTAATAAAAAAGTAAATGGTTCAAGTCGGGAAATTTTGAAAAGTACGTTGGTAATTTATGGCTTTTACCCTTAACATTGAGGCATTTACATATATCCTCAAAGAAACTTCAATAATTACATATATCCCTAAAGCATGTTTTAAGAGCATTATACATCATGCATTAAAAACGTGTATTTAAAAAAAAATATGTAATGTATAATTGTATACCACTATATGCCAAATGTAAACTATATATAATTTTTAAAGTTTTATCGGGTATATATGACATTCCCCTAACATTTGTATACCACTATATGCCAAAAGTAAACTAAAATTGAAAAAATTCATCTCAACACTCGCCTTCATCTTCAATCTTATTTGGTATACATAGAAATCAACTAAACCCAAAAGCCTTCACAAAATCCCTTTCATACTAGATCTAAGAAACAAAACCATGCATCCACTCCAATTACAAATTACAAATAGAGCTATAACAAAATATATAAGTATACTTTAAAGAGTTAATTGTCTGAAAATACATCGAAGTTTTCACTTTTTCTTTTTGTAAGCATCGAAGTATTAATTTTTTCTAAAGAATGCAAATCTTTTTCTAATCTTCCTATTGTAACCCCATCAAGAAAATCATTTGACGTGACACTAGATTAATACACTATTCCCGTTTTATTTTTTGCCAATGTGATATTTAGCCCCTACGCTTTATTTTTTAACATTTTTCACCCCTTTAACCCTTTATTTAATAACAATTTACACATTTTATTTTTCCCCAATTTTGAAAAAAAAATCATAAACCCTAAATGAATTCATACGAAAAGTACTTGGTCAACCGGGCCTTAAACATTATGTTTGAATTGGTGAAACCTGATTCAGAAAAGTTGTAGCTTATCTTCTAGACCATGACATTTTTGCTCGTGTGCCTTTAACATCTCTAGTAAAGATAACCCACCCGATCTTTAATGTTAATGATTATGTAAATGGGAACAAGATTCAAAACAATAAAGGGGTTAGTAAGATTGCGTCTTTACAGCAATTCGTGCCCTATGATTTTGATGTCGGTGACCATGGAAGCTTAAGGTTCCCCGTTGCTATGTACATAGAATAGGTACATTAGATGTTAGAATCTTTCCCGTTGCTTAGAAGCTATGCATCAAATAATGGATTCACCTGATTATTCTGAACAACAAAAACAAACTGATGAAAAACTTTCAGTTTTTGGAAAGCTTGCTATGGTTTCTAATCGGCTTTCTCTTAAAAGCGATCGTGTTTGGGTAAGAAAGTTAAGGGAAACGAACGTGTCAAAGTGGGTGGTATGGGTGTCATGTGACAACCCAAAATTTCAGGTTTACTTTTATTTAAAAACTTGAACAATTTACTTTGAATACGTACGTATTTGCTATAACTTATAATCAGAGAGGTTATCCCGCGTACTATAAAAAACAACTTTGAACGTACCCCGACTTTAGACTAAGTTTAGTCTACATATATTTTGTATATTATCATACTTATGAATATATTTTACAAGTCATATGCATTTAATTTTATAAATTTTATGTAAGTCATATAAACTCGCATGATTTTGCATGCATGCATACACAAATTAACCAACACTTCACCACCTTTCATATACTTACATAACTACACCTTATACTTTCAAAACCTACACCCTCAACCTTCTAGATTTCGGCTTATATATAGGGTAATAAAACAAAATGGTTTTCAAATTTATAAACACTACACATCCATTCTAGTAGCAAGTCACATGTATATAGTAGCAAACACTATTTCTCAAATTCCCCCTCTTTTCCTCCCTTTAGGCTGGCCCAAGCCACCTCCCAAATTCCCAAGATAAGTTTTCCTTATTTGAATTTACATAAGCATGTGATTACTAGTTAGACCATTTAACCTTCCATATGTGTTCTTATATAAACCAACTACCTAACACATACCTCATTCATTACATTTCAAACACATACAACTTATATTTTCTCTCTCTATATTTTTGGCAAGCAAGAGTAAGAACAAAGGGTTTTCAAAGTTAGTTTAAGATTTTGCAAGATTACTTGGTTAAGGGGTATAAAAACTAGGGTTTTCTTAAGTGTTATTGGGTAATTTTTACACTCCTCATCATCTTAAGCATCACTATATATTTGTTAGCATCTCATAATATTTATTTTCATTCATTATAATCATTTCATTTTTGTTTTCATATCACCACTATATACTTGTTGTGTAAAAACTTGAATTAAACTTGTTTGTGAAAACTCTAACTTGAGCAGATTTTTATATCAACTTCTACACATGAAAACACCACTTTGAAGAATACTTATAACACATTTCTTAATCTCACAACTTATTACTATATCTTAGGAGGTTTCATTATGAATTTTATCAATTTATTTCTATTTTTAGAATTTTGTGCAAGAGAACACGCCCAGATCTGCACACTGAACTTTACATGAATTTTTGAGCACCTTAAGAGTTGTTTTGCATGTTAAGCCTTTTGAACTTTTTGTAGTTAAGAAATAGACTTAAACTCAGCGAGTTGAATCAACACCAGAGGATAAATATTGAAGGTGTTATGACCAAAACAAAACCGGCAAAACTATTTGTCTCGAAAATAGTTTGACATCCGTGTCTTGTAAGACACATATGGATCCTTTAAACTTTGAGTCATGTTGCAAGGCTTACATTTTTAGAAAGACAAATAAAAAATCTTCAATATAGGCTTTGGAATGAAGTTGTTTTAGTATAAAATAAAAGAGTTATGATCTCGAGAAGTTGAGTGTAAATCTGCCACAGAAAAACTACTACTATTTTTTAAGTTTAATTACTTAGTAAACTTGATTTAAATCACATTTTTGAACTTGGTAAACATTAGACATAAGTATATATGGGTGATAAAAATAATTATAAAACTCATATGCATTTAGTTCACTTCATATTGTAAACATAAAGCGTCTTATAATTTAATTAGGCTGCGATTAGGATACTTGTTACTTTTGAACTCGTACTACTCCAAAATTACTTATTGCTTATGGTGAGTTTCATAGCCCCACTTTTTCTTGTTTTGAAATACTTGGGGTGAGAATAATAGGCTTACTTTTATTACGGACACAAGTACTTTAAACTTTGACGAAATGCCTAAGTTTCCCTATTGCCATGAAGTCCCATTTATCATGAATCGTTAATTACTTTGTGTAAGCGCGAATGTTGTGAATAGATCTATTTAGGATTGAATTCCCCGTCCGAGTGTTGGTAGCTCTCACTAGACAACTCTACTAGTCTATACAGACGCATTTTCATTTGAGGAATTATAAGTGTATGGTGCATCTACTTGGGGCAAACTTGTAACAACTAGAACTTTGGTTAACGCTTCGGTGTCATGAGTTTAGTGCATTTGTAATATTTTTTGTGTGACATTCTATTCGTTATAATAGTCACATACACTTAGAAATCTTGTGGTCCACTCTTATACTTATTTAAACATATGATCTCACCAACTTTATCTTGACGTTTTAGCATTTATTTTCTCAGGTCAATAACTTGCTTGACTAGCTTTCATGAAGTCTCATGGTTACAGTCACCCGTCGTGGTTGCGTCTCATGGAGATTTCTTGCATTACTTTGTTCATTTAATTACCTTTTGAAACAGTTTATCATTTTGTGTTGAAACAAGTTGTACTTGGTTGAAAACTTATTGTACTTAAATGTATCGAAGAAACATCTTCTTTTAAACGACTCATTTAAAAGTTGTCTTTATATTACTGTGTTTCTTGTGCTATGAAGTCACGCCCCGATTACATTTCGCTACGATATTTTGGGGTGTGACATGTCACGTCAAGTGCTAAGGAGTTGGTTGTGGGACCCACAAGCTTCGTGAAGGTGGGCGATATGAATGATGACGAATGGTGATTGTTCCTTGAAAAGTTTCAAGAACTTTTGATTCCTGCTATGGCATGATTTAGGGTTTATAAAATTTTCAAATTTGAGGAAAATAAAGTTTGTAAATTGTTATTAAAGAAAGGGTTAAAAGGGTGAAAATGTTAAAAAAAAGTGTAGAGGCTAAATATCACATTGGCAAAAAAATAAAACGGAATAAGTGTATTAAACTAGTGTCACGTCAAAAGATTTTTTGAATAAAGCTACAATAAGAAGATTAGAAAAAGATTTGTATTCTTTAAAAAAATTAATACTGTAATGCTTACAAAAAGAAAAAGATAAAAACTTTGATGTTTTTTGCTCTACTTTAAAACTCTACTAGAATCAATTACAAGTAAAGCTAGAACAAAAAATATAAGGATCTTTTGCTTATTCAAAAGGTTTCAATTAACGAGAAACTTGACCTTGCGCATTTTTTTTGATATGCGGACCGATCATTTTTTAAAGATCTTGCTCAAGAGTTAAGAAGACGAATACCTGCTGTAGTGACTTTTATTTAGGAGCTCTTTTTTGTCGGTCTAATATACATTTATGGTACCAAATAAATTCAGCGATGCCAATCCATTAATCTTGTAACGTGAGAGCATGAGAGATTATATATAAAAAGCAAATAATCCCAATTCATGTCTGTTAAAGTCTTTTAACATTAAAGTTGTCTCAATATGCCCGTATATCAGGAATGGTTAATATCACTTTCAAATAGTTTGTTGTTATTATCTAACAGCTTCCTTAACCCCATATTCTTTCTAGATGAATAAAAGATGGACCTATAGTCATAGCACAATAATTGTGTTTACATTATGTCACTAGAACTAGAACATGAATCTATTGATACCTTCATAAAAAGTTGTGTTATAAGCATTATAATTAGTACTTTCTTCATCCCAACATTATTTTTCATCGACAAAAAACACGAAAAATGGTTTTTCTTTCTTACTTTTTAACAGTTTTATCTTTAATTAAATAATTAAAGTCTTTTTAAAGTTTTTTCATGATAATTTAAAAAAATGGTAATAAAGTAAACTTGATCAAATATTCCTATTTATTTTTAATAGTAGATAATTAAATTCAGACATCCTAAAAAAGAAACTTGAACTATTAATTTGGGACGGAGAAAGTAACACTCTGTTCTTAAATATATCTTTATTAAAAAAAGGTAAAAAAAATGTAAAGTAAATAATTTTCTTTCAAAATTAAAAAGAAATATTTTAATTTGAAAAATAACAAAATCACACTAACTTTTATTCTATTTCTTTTTCTTTTTAAACCTCTTCTATTATTTTTTTCATTTTTTTACTTCTTTTAACTCTGACTCATAAAACACAATGTAAGTTTTGATGAATAAAAAGTCCTAAACAGTAAACACCACTAGTCAAACATATTCTTCATCTAGAGACATAAAATGAGTGGATCTGGTAGATAAGGCGTCGCCGCTTGAGTCAACTTGTGGAGTTTTGGTCTTAGACGGCTTGCTCAAAAGTCAAACAGTCGATCCGAAAAGGGGTCATGAAAGCTATTGCTCAAAACACTACAGTACTTTTTAGTGAAGTCGTAAGAATTATAGTATCATGCTTTTGGTTAGAAAGAAATTTAAAAAATATATACTCCGTATATGATCACATTTGTGAAACAAATCAGACTTGGCAACGATTTTTTTTTTCGTTTTAAGCAACTTTTGTCAATTGATTTTGACAAAAAAAGCTCTTGATGAGAAAGAAATATACGTGTGGAACTTAATTACTGGTGCTAAAAAACACTACTTTTTTAATTTTAAAACTTATTTGAATCAGTTTTGACTTGTTAAGCTTCATAGTTTTTGTTCCGCACATTTTATTTCACAGTTTTATAATATAAAAAATTTATAATAATAAATAAATAAAAAGAACCAAAAGCCAAAGGGGGTTACAATGAAGGAGGTGGGAGGGGGTTTGTTAATAATTTATCCTAATATTTTAACATATTAACATTAACATCTATATTTATACTGCATATAAAGCAAATTAGTATATCTGTTTTCATTCAATGCAAAAAATTAAGTAATAAAAGTTTTGATGCACATTGTACAATCTTTAATGCAAAAAACAAAAAGTTAAAATTCAATAATACAAATATTCATGCAATATGCACAATTAACCAATGCACAAACACATACTTATTGACTGGTCAACACGTTTAATATTATTCTTAAAACACCCATTACTAATTAATGTAATGTTTTAAACACCTCTAAAATGAAAAGTACATGTTATTATATACATTGTACAAACTAATAAAACACACAAAGAATACATTTTATATGCTCTTACATATAGTTTTGAAAGCCGGACCGAACCAACGGGTTCAACCGGTAACATGAGTGGGCGCTGGTTCCCGGTGCGGCTAACAAATAAAATTCATCTGAAAACGAATCGGAGAGAACCGGTCAGAACCTATAAAAATGAGTGAACCGGGCCTGATCGTGATCATTTTCTCTTTATTTTTATCTGGTTAATCAAAGGATATCCACTGCCGCAACGAGCGAGTACCCGACTAGTATCTTATAATACAAGAATGATTTGTTAAATAATATATTATATTATAACTTTTTTCCTGAAAAAGTTATGCCAAGGTTATATAAGGCTGCTCTAAATGGAGTGTGACCACTGTCGTGAGGGGCAAACTCGTGCCACTTTTATTGGGTCCTCCCTTTTTGATGCGTGACAGCATGCAAAAAATCAGACCAAGGTTAAGGGTCTCACATTGTTAGTTGCCATGCACTTTTATATTATTTATGTGAGTTGTGAGTGTGTGTAGGGGTGAGCATATAGGATCGGAGATTGGACCGGACCGCGATCCGGTCTTCGGTCCGGAGTTTTTATTAGTTTTGGTCTCGGTCCGGTCCGGGCTTATCAAAAACCCAAAGATTACGCCGTGTAGGACTGGACCGGATCGAAGACCGACCTAGACCGGACTGACCCGGACCGGACCGTACCATTTCGGTCCGGCGTTTTGGACCAAGTTGGTCCTCGGTCCGGTCCGGTCTTGGACCTATGCTCACCCCTAAGTGTGTGTGTAGGAATTTTATAAAGTATATTTATATTAAATGAGTATTTAATTGAATGGTGAATATGGCCTGACCATTCGGGGTGAAAATAAAAGAGAGTAAAAGGAGGTAAATAGAAAAAGAAAGCTGATGTGTCGTTGAGGTGGAATGTGGCCTGATGTGACCATTGGGAGTAGTCTAATAATCAAATACTTCCATGCTCGTCTATCCTCACAACAACTTCTTATATACTCTGCCAAAAACAACTTCTCTTTACCAAAAATCTTATGGATTGTTCTCTTCCACATATCATCGAGGAAATCAAGGCTGAAGTAATGAAATAACTTGATGAGGATAACATTCGTATGCAAGCGATTATCGACGTGGCTGTGCTGTTTGAAACGAAACTTGTTCGTGCTACTCTCGCTCGTGTTGATGATAAAAGCTTACAAGGAATGTAAACGAATTTGCAGCTAGCATGTTGTGCTTTGTTTGTTGAGATTTTCTAAAAATTGGTTTGATGCATGTTATATAAACAAATAGGACGATCGTTGTTTTTTTTTTCGTGATATTAATTTTTTTAGTTTTTCTAGTGTTTCTTAATTTTCGTATTATATTTGAATTTTATGATATGAAGAAATTTTGTTTGTTTTTACTTCAACTATGATAATGTTTCCGTTTTTGATTTGTATGTGTGCATACTATGCAAGGTACATATAAATTTACATTTGATACACCCAATTACTTTTAATTTACCTAAAATATTCTCAACTTCAATATTTTCTTCACATTTTTACTTCTACCATAATTTTACACTTAATAAACAATGTCTCAAAAAAAAAACGACTCGAAATACTAAACATTTCCTCACTATTACCACAACTACTTAATTTGTAGTCAACTGACAATTACGACACACATACAAAATCAAAATTTTTCAAAAATACAAAAAAATATTTCTTTACGCTAATCGTTTCTCTGATGACTCATCAACTACGTCAACTTTTATAGCATCATTTGTCCATTATAATTACCTATTTTATATAAATTATTGCCAGAAATGCAAGATTTGTTACTCTTATCATTTATGAATTAAGATTGCAGTAATTATGGATGTCACTTCTGTGAAGATTAGCAAAAAGGCGCGCATTTGAAGCTTTTTAATCGAATAAACCTGAAGAAGAATATTATTTTGACACTCAATACGGCCATTCCATCAAGAAAGATAGGCGTATCTGTGCTGCACTTCACAAGAAACCACGAAGAACAAAGACCAATACTCCGTATCCAGAAGATTTCTATACGCCGTATTCAAGATATAGTATATGAAGATTCTGGAAGATATCAAACGTGGTCTCTACTCCAAGAAACATCCAATACGACGTATTGACTTTAACCAATACGGCGTATCGACCAAATTCTAGAACCTGCCTTCGTCCCATACGAAAGGCACTAAAACGTACGCTTTTTAGGTGTGCTTGATCTTATTTTCGGAATTTTACCTTACACCACAAAACATGATTTTCAGTAGACAATAAGAGCAGAAGAGGTCAAAGCAAAGGGCTAATTTTTTAAAAAAAATAAAATACATTCCCATAGGGAAACACCTTTGAAATCTCCTATTCTCTAGTAATCGTTCGATTTTTTGGTATATTCGTTTAACTCGTTTAGTTTACTTGGTTGAATACTCTCCTCCTCCCCTCCTCGCAAACACTGTTGTCATATCTTCCATGGTATGGGCTAACATACCCATTGGGTATTAGCCATGTTTATGAAGATTTAAATGTTTGGCTTGTTTATATCGACTGTTTAATTTATCGTTGATTGCTTGTTTATGTTTATCAATTTATACTTGTTTACGTGCTTTTGTATGCGACCTATCATTTAACTGGATCTAGTGATACCGACCAAGTTAGCTAGATGCCAGGATGACTCTCCATATAGTGATTTATATATCTAGAACAATAGGATCACAAATAATGCCCTATCTTTACCTTTGGTTTATGTGAACAAGTTGGACTAGCATGTGACCTGGAATCAACAAATAACGTACTGATTCCTTTGGTAAAGACTTGGACAGTGAACTACTAGAATAATAAATTGCCATTAAGCAGTAAGTGGGTAAAGTCTCCATGAGCTAGGGTTTAATAAGATAACCATTATTAATCTCCTAAAATTGATTATAATCAGCAAATAGGATGCTTTATGCGGATGCGTTTAATTGTGACAGAATTCTATGTGTCTAGGTTTTAGGAAGAAGTACCGCCTAAATCTTGGAATGATATGCTGCCTCGAGATAAGCACTTATTGCACTAAATAAACAAACCAACGTTTTAATTGGATTAATCATGGTTAATATAGTTTTCTTATATTTGGCTAGACCGCTCTTCTATCTTCTGTTTATTTACTTGCGTATGTTATTGTGTTTTAAATTGATCTAAGTTACCACAAAACCCGTGCCAGTCTCTCAGACTGAAAAACCCTTTTATCCGCTAGAATTAGGATTAACATAGATTTAACATAGGTTTAACACATATTAGAATTAACATAGTTTAAATTAACTTAGTTTAGTTAACCAAACTATTGATAGAATAAAAGATTAACGTTCTCGCTCTTAGTGATCGACACCCTACTTACCAACGAAACTACATCTGATCGGGTACACTGGCGTTAAAGTGTTATTTTAGGTAAAGTCGGCAAAATATAAATCTAAAACTTGAATAACTAAAATAACAACCTACACGACGACACATCAAGTTTTTGGCGCCGTTGCTAGAGAGTGAAATTGTTTAATCTTTATTTTTATTTAATATTTTGGTTTTTAACATTAGATTAACTTAACCCCTAGAATTAGTGTAATTTAGATTATTGTAAAATTCTGTATATTTGTATAATTGTTTGCTTGTATATTTTTTAGTTTTGTTTTGTTTGTTTTATTGTTTTCTATACATTGTTCTGGTCGAAAATCTGATACGGCGTATTCACTTCAATTGAATACGGTGTATCTAAATTTCCTTACCAATACAGCGTATCTTATTCAACAGATTGATACGGCGTATTCAAATCAATTGAATACGACGTATCGATCATCTGATATAACAACAAAAACTGATTCTTCATATTTGATTTCCGTGCTCGATTTTCTATATTACCTTTCTTCTGAGCAAATCCTACTGATGTTTTTGCCCTTGTTACTATCATACTAATCAGAGTGATTAGATTGAAGAAGTAATGGCAGATATTAAGACGAAAACAACTATGGAAGAATTCGCAACTAAAGACCGAGCAAATTATTATTCAGGGATTACAAGTATTACAGTTAATGGTAAAAATGCTTATGAACTAAAAGGTAAATTCCTTTATGATTTGCGTGATAATGCCTTCAGTGGAACTAATGGGGAAGACGCGGTCGAACATATCAAATACTTCCTTAAAATTGTTGACCCTATTAACTTGTCCAATGTAAATTATAAAAGACTTAGGCTTGCTGTTTTCCTAATCTTATTAGTTGAGAATGCAAGCAAATGGTTTGATGAATTTAAATGTTCAATTACTACTT
>BQNB010108052.1:10856-23035 GCA_026074375.1 Tanacetum coccineum | reverse complement strand
ATGGTGACAATTCTTAAACAACTGGTATGTTTTATCAAAATTTTCTTTATATATATCTTACTTTGATAAACAGACTTAACTGTGAACAAAGCAGTACTTTGTTTAAAAGTACTGCTAGTATAAAACAAACAGTACCTTGATGAAGGTACTGCTAGTTAAAAAGTTGTTTTTGAAATATGGTGAAGATTTGAGTGTGCAAAAAGGTTTAAGGCATAAATATTTGAACATCAAACTGTTTTAAGGGATTGAGTGTTGGTTAACCACCACACAGCAAATGGTATTCAATTCACCATGTCTTACAAACACAAGAATTGACTAGTCCAAATCAAACAGTTTTGGTAAAGACATCTCAAATCTGTTGATGGTTGACAATTTACCAAAAATTGTATGGTGATCAATACACCATGGTATTACACTGAATTATTGGCTACTCCAAAGCAAACGGCTTTTTGGTAAAGAGAACTCAAATCCGTTGATAGCTTTAATAGTTTGCTCAAAACTATATGGTCCTCAACTCACCAATGTTTTATTACTGAGAGTTGGCTAGTCCTGAGCAAACGGCTACAGGTAAAGACTAATCAAATCCGTTTATGGTTGTAATGACTTACCAAAAGTCATATAGTACTCAACACACTATGATTCATGTTCTGAGTGTTGAAGTGATTTTCAGTTCATCATGGATTATTACCTTTTCTAGGTACCAAAGAACTGACTAGCCCAAGAGTGAATGGCTACTTGGTAAAGGCTCATAAAATCCATTCATGTTGCTGAAAAGACATGTTGCTGAGAAGAACAATCTGTTTGATGCTAAGACAAAGAATGTTCAAAGAAGTGTTTATCAAGAGATTGCATTCAAACAGATTGTAAACAAGATGCTGTTAAAGGATGAAGCTTAAAAGATTAAAAAGGTAGTACTGCTGAACAAAGAAGACCAACTATCAAGAAACTTGAAGTCAAGCAAGTAGAATTCAAGTTAGGGGAGGATTGTTGGGAAATGCAAGTCAAAAGGTCAAAGTACTGCTAAGCAAAAGGTCAAAGTACTGCTAAGTTGAAGATCGAAGTACTGCCTACTTAGTAAGGAAAAGTCAACGTACTGCCATGCCGTGGATAAAGGAATCTTAAAGGATTATCATTTAAACAGTTATGTTAGTAATTATCTTGTAACAGTTAAATTAGTGATTAGTATTGATTAGAGTTTATGATATACAAGGACTTGTACACACTAGAGTTAATCCTTATGGTTATAAAAGGAACTCTAGAAGGGTATTAAGTAAGATAACAAAAAAACACGAGTTTAAGATTTATTAGTATTGTATTAGGATCTGCAATTTAGGCAGTATCAAAAGGTTTATAATAGAAATGTTTGAGAAACTATTGTAGAGATCTTTTAAGTACTAGCACTAGATTCTCGCATAGTTGACAGTGATATCAATGTTTCAAAAGGAATAACGATCCTACAAGATACCACTTGTAAGGATCGTTATTCCTTATTAAACCAGATATACTGTCAACTATGCGGAATCTAGTTGGCAGTAACTTAGAAGAACACACCTTAGTTCCTCCAAACGATTTCTATTATAAACCTTTTGAATCTGCCAAAATTGCAGATTCCTAATACAATACTAATAAAATCTTAACGTCGTGTTTTTCGTTATCTTTCTAATACCTCCTAGAGATCCTTATAACATAGGATAACTCTAGTAGGTGTACAGTCCTTGTATATCATAAACTCTAATCAATACTAATCACTAAATAAACTGTTACAAGATAAATGCTAACATAACTGTTTAAATGATAATCCTTTAAGATTCCTTTATCCACGGCATGACAGTACGTTGACTTTTCCTACTAAGTAGGCAGTTCTTCGATCCTTCAACTTAGGCAGTACTTTGACCTTTTGCTTATCAAGTACTTGACCTTTGTGCATAGCAGTACTTTGACCTATTGACTTGCATTTTCCCAACAATAATCATAATTAACCAGGATATTCTAATGTTTATATAATTGATCGTTAGAAATAGATATTGAAATGCCAAAATTAGATGTACTAGAGGAATTTAAACCAAGTATTATATATATAAGATTATATATAAAGCAATAATGACAATCGAAAAGTATTAAGTATCGAGGAAATACGCGCGCGTGGATTCGATAGCGATGAAGGATTTCTGTATTTAAAAATGAAAGAAAAGAAAACCTTAAATCTTGTGTGGTTAATAGACTAGAATTTGAAAATGACCACAGTTCCCTATAATCCTTGGCTCCGGTACCATCTGTAACACCCCCAAAATCAAGTACAGCGAATGGAACCAATGGGGTTGTTACGTCAAGTACAACAGATCAAGATAAGGAAATGACCTTAATGGAGATTTTAAGATAAGATTTCATTCGATGCCATAAGCAAAAAATATCAGAGTTCATACATTATGTCCCATATTGTTTATTTTAAAATCATAAACCTTTCAAGTACATGATTTAATAAACAAAAGCTTCATAATACCAAAAATGACATAAGTTTTAAAGACTAATACAAGATAGACGTTTTGCATTAATATAGATAAGATACATAATCTGTCCTTGATATCCGCCACGGCTCCCCTCAAAACTTCATACCCTAAGGACTCTGAAATTAACATGCTAAAAGTCAACACAAAGGTTGAGTGAAATCATAGGTTTATCGGTAAAAAGGGTGGACCACAAGATCGAAGTAATAGTAGACTCTGAAACACATTCAGTAGTCCAAAACGTTTATTATTGCACTAAGCTCATGACCCCAAAGCCTTAACTAGATTTGTGCCCCAATCAGAATATAGGATGCTTGCCAACAACCTAACACCTCTCAATGTTAAATGCACCCGATCAAACTAGTGACCCAAGTAAGGTGGGGATTGTCAGTCCCGATAGATCTATCCACAACACACTTCTTACTACAATAGCAATAACGTTCCATGATAAATTGGGACTCAACGGCAATAAGGTAACTTAGCAATAATATTCAGGCAGTAATCTGGATAGCATACACTTTGTAAACACTTTGAAAACACTTAGAAAAACACTTGTGTCCAATAGTAAAACAAGCAATGTAATTCACCCCGTAGATTTTGTAAAACAATCACGTAGTAAAAAGGGGGCTATGAACTCACCTCGAGTGAATGGTAATCAACAAGTATTCACAATAGAAAAATGCGTCACGAAGGAATCCGAAGGCAACCTAATCCAATATAGGTCGAATAAGTACTGAAACACTTTGATTATTATAGGTGGTATATATCATCATACTATCTAGTTAGGGCTATCATAAATTAAGAGTTCCCTGTATTGACGTAATGAGGCAACTAGGACCCACTTTTAAATCGTAAATCCAACAACTAGTACTTCGTACGATACTAAACCTACCCCGAATAGGCTCATTATAACTACCTAGTAATATAGTACTTTGATTAACTAATACCACATATAATTCTATATAGCTACATCACCATCTAATCGAATTTAAAGTAAAATCAAATTGTATATAGTTAAATACAATTATAAGTATACTGTATTAAAACTTGCGTAAACTTTCTCGTTTTAATCCGTTTTCTTCGTTTTCTAATGTCCACGGCTTCGTATTATAAGACGAGTAATGGAAAATATAACATTTTCAAAATCTGAGTTTTCTGATGATAGTGATTTTACTGTTCATAAACAAGATATATATTTATTTTTATTGATTTAGAGTTATCGTAAATGGTCGTAACTTATTCATTTTAACTCTGTTTTTAGCGATTCTTTCGAGCATGTATTCGTATTTAAAAGTTTTATCGATTTATTGATGTTTTAAAACAATAAGTTTCTGTGGTGAATAGTAACTTTTATAAAAATAGTTTAAAAGTATCTAATTAACTTAAACTTGAAATCGACCGTATCGTTTTTCGTTATAAATCGGTTTTTGCGATTTGCTTATCATTTGAATCTTCATGAGGGGTACTATCTTTTTAAAACATGGTAGGGCTATTACCAAGGTCGAACCAAAACAGCCCCTTTATAATACTTATACATATTCATTTTTATAACTTGTTTTATATACCTTTTAACTTAATAATTTACCACAAGTTTTCCAAGACTTATTATATACTTGTCTTACATATTATAAAGTTCATTTGTCCATATTTTGTCTAAGATCATCAAGATCAACAAGTCCACTTATCACATGAAATCATAAGCTTCTATAAGTAACACTTTTAAAAAAAACCATAAACTTATAACCAAATTTTTATTCTTAACCCGATGAGTGTACAAAGGACATAATTCCTTTTTATAACATCATAATAACATCCATATAACTTGATGTAAAAGTTCATAAGATCATGTTGACAAGAAAAATCCTTTTACAAGTAAACATATCCTAAAGGAGATTTAACAATATAGAACTCATATAGCCTAAAAAGATAAATGTAAAGACACAAAGGGTTTTAGATAACCTTATGGTATGATAAATATGATGACCAACACAATCTAAAACCCTTGTTTTAGATATAAACCCAAGATGCAAGATCTTGAAACCCTAAACCCTAATCTACCATATTTTTGCATTAACCACTTGTAAAGACTTACAAAACTTCAAATCTTCTTAGGACATCTTAGATATATAGTAGGAATATGTGTAAATGTAATAAGTAAAATTTTGTAAGGATTTGGTGTTGGTTTGTTGTTTGCCGTGAGCTAGGGGGAGGAGGAGAGGTTTTTGTGTTTTACACTTATACAAATGAGATGTGTATGTTCTAGTTGCTAGTGAATGTCTTTTATATCACACATGGCTAGTCAAAGATGAATAGGAACTCTTGAGACATGATGAGTAAAACATGGAAGTCTTTGGTCAAAAGGATGGTAAACATGGCTAGGTTTAATGACAAGTGATGTACAAAAAACAAAGTTAAGTTTTTTTTGTGATATTTCTTAATGTGTACACCAAATCCGGTTTATACATGCATATGTGTAAGATATTTTGTTATTTTTAGGTATTGGGTATAAATGTGGGTATTTGTTGAAGCGTAGAAAAGTTTTTGTGCTTCCGGGTATGCCTAAATGTATTTAATTGCGAAACGTAAATGTTTTAAGCAACCAATAAAAATAAAATATAAAAAGTTGATTATTACTTTCGTAAAAATAATATATTGCTTGCTTGATGAAAACTTTAATTCGTTTGGTGTCCGTTTATGTTAATTGTTGATTTTTAGTTTACGCGTACTAAAAAAAATAATTAGTAGAATAGATGACGTCGTAAATGACCTGAAAATACGGAATGTTACATATATGGACTTTAATCCCATCCCTATCACTGACTTATTCACTAAGTCCCTAGCGAGACCCTTCGTCAAGTGATCTGCTAAATTCTTTTGCAACCGAACAAACTCAATAGAAATCACACCATTCATGATTGACTCCCTAATCATACTATGCCTAACACCTAAGTGTCTAGACTTCCCATTATATATCTGACTATAAGCCTTATCCATTGTGGGAGCATTATCACATCGGATAGATATTGGTGCTATTGGTTTCGGCCACATTGGAATCTCATGTATCAAGTTTCTTAGCCATTCTGCTTCTTTACCAGTAGCAGCCAATGCTATAAACTCAGATTCCATAGTAGAACTAGTGATGTATGTTTGCTTCTTGGAAGCCCATGAAATGGCACCTCCCCTAAACAAGAACACCCATCCACTCGTAGAAGATGAATCTTCAACATGATTTATCCATCTAGCATCTGAATAACCTTTTAACACCTAAGGATATCCCATATATGATAAACCATAATTCATAATACCCTTTAAGTACTTGAATACCATTGTTATTGCTTGCCAATGTTTTCTACTAGGGTTACTAGTAAACCTACTCAATCTACCAACTACATAAGCAATATCAGGTCTAGTGCTAGTTATAGCATACATCAAGCATCCAATAGCTCTTGAATATTTGAGCTGATCCACAAGTTTACCTGTATTTGGCTTAAGTTTTTCTACCGGATCCATGGGAGTACTCACCGGAGAACAATCTTCACGATTTGAATTTCTTGAGTATTTTCTCAATATAATGAGATTGTGTAATTACAATCCCTTTATTTTCACGTTTAATCTTAATACCAAGAATAACGTCTGCTTCTCCCATGTCCTTTCATTGATAACTTTGATGAGAAAACTTCTTAGTTTTAATCAACTTGATTTGGTCGGCCAAAAATCAACAGAGTAAACAGACATATAGACAATTATAACACCTTCACCGAGCTACTAAATTTGCTTAATATACACACTTGTCCGGAAATGGTTTAGAAGAAAACCACTAGACAATACAACCTCATCAAACTTTTGATGCCACTGCTTAGGTGCTTGTCAGCCATACAATGACTAAAACCAACTTACACACCTTTATGCTCATTACACGGCAGAAACAATGCCTACTGGTTTGCTTTATATCACATTTCTTCATCCAAATCACCATTCAAGAATGCTGTTTTAACATCCATTTGATGGATCACTAGATTGTGAATAGCAGCCAAAGCTAATAACAATCTAATAGTAGTAATACGAGCAACTGGTGCATAGGTATCGAAGTAATCGATCCCTTCTTTTTGTCTAAATCCTTAGATTACCAATCGAGCTTTGAACTTGTCAATTGTTCCATCGACTTTCATCTTCCTTTTGAAGATCCATTTGCAACCTAAAGGTTTGCAACCAGGGGGTAAATCAGATAGAACCCATGTATTATTTTCCATAATAGAACCAATCTCATCATCAATTTCTTCTTTCCAGAAAGCAGAATCTCGAGATTGCATAGCTTCATTATAGGTTCTAGGATCCTCCTCAATACTATAACAGTAAGAGTATTATGATCCAACTTGATCTCTTGATCCCTCAACTAAGTATAGCTGAAAATCAGAACCATATGATTTAGCTTTCCGAACTCTTTTACCTTTACGAGGTTCAGGAATCTCACTTGGTACACCATCAGTATGATCATCCCTTTGAGATTCATCCGAATTTGGTATAAAATCCTTTGGTCTAGGTATTGAAGAGAAACGATTCTCATCAAATATTACATCTCTTGATTCTATAATTGAGTTAATAGAAACCGAGTCATTAGGTTCAATAACTTAAAACCTATATGCCTTGGAATGCTCAGCATATCCAACAAAAATGCAATCAATACCTTTTTCACCCAAAGTTTTCCTTTTCGAGTCCGGAAGCCTAACAACGGCCCTACAACCCCAAACTCGTAAAAATGACAAGTTGGGTCATTTCTTATACCAAAGTTCATATGGGGTAGTCTTGTTCCTTTTATTTGGAACCCTATTCAATAAATAGCAAGCCGTTAGCATGGCTTCTCCCCAGAACCCCTCACTTAAACCCGAGTAAGATAACATGGAATTAACCATTTCCTTAAGAGCTCTATTTTTCCTTTCAGCCACACCATTTTGTTGTGGTGTATAAGGAGCTGTAGTTTCATGAATGATTCCTACAGATTGAAAAAATACAGGATCATAATATTCACCACCTCTATCTGTGCGTAAGGTTTTAATTAAGTCATTTTGTTGCAATTCAACTTCCTGTTCTTATATCTTCCTAAATTTATCAAGGGCTTCATCTTTTGTATGTAGCAAGTAAACAAAGCAAAACCTAGAGGCATCATCTATAAAAGTTATCACGTACTTTTTATTACCTAAAGATGCTGTTGCATGAAAATCGCACAAATCACTATGTATCAATTCAAGTATGACAGATTTCCTTGTTATACTCTTAAATGGTTGCCTAGTGATTTTTGTTAACATACAGAGTAACAGTTATTAGGATTTTTTCATCAATAGCAAGAATCAATTCATCTTTAGACATTTCAAGCATTCTTTTATAGTGTACATGTCCTAAACGAGCATGCCATAATGAGGAATTAACAACAGTAGAAGAAGACATATAAACAGAATCCGAATCATCCGAAACTTTATTCAAATTCAACATAAACATACCATTGTTATAATAACCAAATCCTACAAATACACCACACTTCGATAAGATATACTTATCGGATTCATAAACCTGCTTATATCCACACTTATTTAATACAGGACCAGAAATTAATTCCTTTAACGAAGTTTTGAACATACAACACATTAACAAAGTAAAGATTTTTCCTGAACTAAATCCAGCACTACACTCCTTTTCCATGAACAGGAAGCGAAATGCATATCACCGAACATAAGGGGGACAACACAAGGGGACCAATCTGATCTCCCAATCAAACCCTAGTGTGTACATGTCCTTAACCTTAATTCATGCAAGCATGTCTAGTGAAATGATTTCAAAATTTGAATCATATGCATGTATGTGTATGTATATCCGGTTATAATGAGACCAAGGAGGACCAAAAGTGGCCTCCAACATTCTAGGAATATCATGCATGCATGTATTTATTTTCAAGAGATACCATGCACAAGTATATGTTATTTACTATAACCGGAATACATAAATAACGAAAATGACTAACGACTTCACAAAAAATTATGAAATTTTCAATATTAATTAAAAGCGTAAAAACACGTCCAATGACGAAAGACTACGATGAAATACAGTATGGTTCGCTCCTGGAGACGATTCTCAGATATTAACGGGACAACTTCCCGGTTACGCGTAAAAGTTATACGAAACTTATAAAAATTCGGATTATTAGACGAAAAACGGTTATGATACTGAACGGATATTTACGGGTTGTGACAAAAATCCTTCCAGGAAGGAGGCAACTTATCAATTATACTTGAAACAGAAATGGATTCATCCATTTTCAAGCCATGTTGTGTGTATTGTCCAAGGATCCTAAGGAGTTCATTATATTGTTCCATGACCGGTCTAGAATCGACCATCTTGTAATTGTTAAAATTACTAACAAGGAATTTCTTACTAGAAGAATCCTCTGCCATGTACTTGGATTCAAGTGAATCCCACAACTCCTTAGCCGATTCAACATTCGTATATACATCAAAAAGAGAATCAGACATACCGTTCAATATATGACCCCTGCATATGTAGTCATCATTCTCCCACTTTGCCCTTATCCTTATCGCTTCCACTGTTGCATCTTCCAACAATTCCGGCATCGGTGTAGTCAACACATAAACCACCTTCAACGTTGTCAACAAGAAATGCATCTTCTTCTGCCATCGCCTAAAGTCATGCCCCTCAAACTTATCTAGTTTCCCAAAATTCGTAGTCATCTCCTTAACCGTATTTCCAGCCATGATCACAACAAATACTTTATACGTTTGTTATGAATTGGTAGGGTTTGTGATGATCCTGGATATCTTACTAGAATCGTGTTGAGTTCACTTTCCGTATAAAGTATTTCGACCTTATAGATGCCTGGGTTGTACGAAATCTTTATCGGGATAATTCTAGAAGAGAACACTTTGTATTCTAGGCACCAGATTACAAAGCAAGAACAATGAAGGAATTGTATGTGTTTTTCGTATGTTTCAATGAGGCTAATGGATCTGTTTATAAAACAGATTCTAATTGACAGATAAACGGTTAAAGTTGGTTAAAACCAACTTTCTCAACTGTTTTTTCAACACAGGTTGGGGAAATAAAAGGAGAAAAAACGGATAACTTACTTGGAGCATCAGCAAGGGGCTCTGCCCCTTGACCCCGCAAAGGGGTGCAGCCCCCTTGACCCCTGCATTTTGTCATGGTCGAAAACATATTAGCTCAACGAGTGTGTACTCCACACTTCCCTAACTCGTATCCGAGCCGAATATGAAATTTCATTAGTCTCTAGTAAATCATCATTACCTAAATGGCCATCGATGACACTAAAATCACCAACAACCTGCAATTATGTACGTATAAAGAATAAAAATTTTATTAAAAAAAATACTATCGTTACCATTTAAACATGATGACAAGAAAGTGCTAACCCAGCATATGAAAATAAAAGAAGGTTATAGATGTAACATACTTGGTGCGGCAGTCGGTATCAATATTGTTCGTGTATTGTTTTACACCTCGGTCTATGGAAGAAGGATGGCGCGTTCGGGTTCACTTTTCTTGTTAGTTTAAATAGCTTCCTTTAGACAATAACAAGTTATCTGGTGGAAAGGTCGTTGTATTGTTGAGATTTTGAAAGCATCGCAACAAGACTCTAGTAATAAAGTCATACTGATCGTTTGCATAACGTTATTGTCTAACTGAAGCTATTAGAACTAACAAGAACGTTATAAAGTCATAAACGCTCGTGTCAAGTAGACTTGACATGGCTTTATCGTAGTCCTCACATTAGCGTACTCATGCGAGCGTACAACTTCCGCATATGGGGACGATACCACCATGCAAACTACTAGAACACAAAAAACCTTCATAATTTGCCCTACCATTTGTAAAACAAGTGTTATTGTTAGTTATGTATATCGTTCATGTGTAGGACAATGTTATGGAGTGTACTACGTATATATAGGATGTTAAGACACATGCATGTCGATATCTATATGATTTACCAGCTTTGTTTACATGTTTTACATAACTCGTTGAACTTTTCTTTCAATAAAATCATTCGTTAACGGTTGTTTTTCTTAAAAACCAAACATGTTAGGTACATATTGCGTACATTAGTGTTGACAACTACTAAAACCTAATAAGCTAAAAGCTGTGAAAAATGGTTTGTATGAAATGGTTTGTATGCCTAACTTCTCATTATACTAAAACCTAATAAGCTAAGGCCTGACATAGCTGTGAAGAAATGGTTTGTAGTGACATCATTACTTGTTAACATATTCAAGAAAAGAATACTGGTTTCTGTCTTTTTTACATCAACACCAAGCAGTACAGGATTGATGTCCACAAGCACCAAATCATGGACATAGTTACCACCACTCAGTGTTGCTGCTGAATGATAGGATTGTTGCATACTTGAAAGCGTTGTGAATGCAATGTTAAGTGGTAGTAACTATGTTTGTGACTTGGCTCATAGACGTCACTTGGTGTAGAGGCGCTTAAAGATGCGTATAATGTTTTGATTCCACGAAATAGTCCCATGCCTATGAAGAAAGCCGGTAATTTTAGTACAACTTTTGACTACCAATCACAAGCATGTTTAGAGGTGTATCAAGGTGAAAGACTGAGACCTACAAATAATTCATATGGCAGTAGTTTGAAGCAGCTTGGATATAAGTCAAACTTATCATAACTTTTTCCATTATTGACTCTGAAAACTGATATAGCTATTGATCTTGCCCAATTTCAACCTTTATGACAATTATGTGGGATACATCTGCTGCTTAATCCTTAATATTAATTCATCAGTAGGAAGATATAAGTCCATTTGGAAACTAGTGCTTAAAAGTAAAGCTTCATTGCTCGACATTTGGTTTGAACTTAAAAGCCAAATATGACTGAATTTAGAAGATAACGCGTTCTTTTCATGAATACATACAATTACATGTACTTGACTCCTAATCAAGAAAACCAACGAATTTCTTTGCAGGATGCGAGTCTGCAACTTGCATGTTTACCACCAGTTTTTTAGTTAGGTGACAAACCAATAATCATATACTGTCCATACGCGTTTTTGCCTATACTTTAGTTAGCCTCTATTCCGGATCACTATTCCCCTCTTTCTTCTTGTGACATCAACCTTTCTGCTGCCCCCGATGAATTTTTTAGATAATTAAAAACTAAAACTTTGGCGCTATGCTATTCAAATAAATATCGTCCTATCATTTGTTGTATGATGCTACACTAGTAAAATTATACTAACTGGTGTTCTATAAGAAAGGAATGGGTGAAACTGCGACATCAGAATGGAATGAAAGGGGAAAAAGGAAGGGGATCAAAATGGGGGGAAAATGAATGATCCACCTGACCAGAGAAGACCTGTTTCACTCTTAGAAGACCATTTTGACTCGGTATAAATCTTTGCATCATCAATACATAACGTTAATCGAAGAAAAAGCTACCCATCAGCATTACATGTCTACATAACGAAAGATAAGATACTTAAAAGAGATTAAACAACCAACGAATTAGTATTCCTGTATCATCCTAAAACCCCATAAAACATCTAAGACCTTGCTTCACCATGCTGCCTAAGTTGCAATGGATACACCAGAATATATATCATGACTGCTTTGGATGGGAACAGCTGAAATGGATACATTAGAA
>BQNB010108051.1:0-23035 GCA_026074375.1 Tanacetum coccineum | reverse complement strand
TCTGTGTTCAATCATTCACAATAATATGACATTATCATTCACAATAATATGACATTCCGCACTTATTTTGTAAAACCAGTATGATATAGTGTCCAAAGTTTACAGTTAATTATATTTGTAACAAATTTTCCAACAATTAACTATAAAACCAGAACGAAAATTCCAATATTAAAGTCAATAACAATCGGTTGTGAATCAAGTTATTTAAAAGCATGAAGACATAACATAAAGTCTTGATCCAAAATGAGTCGATAGGCTCCATGATGGGAGATAGATGGGGTTACGAAGTAAGCCTTTCGACCAATTAACTACAAACTAGTTAACCAGTTAACTACGAGTACATAGCGAATTGTATCTAGCTTGATATTATGAATTAATTCACATATACTAACCTTTCGTTTATTGAATTAAATCAATAAACGAGTATAGATCTTGATTCTTGACACCAATAGTAGTTAAAATAACCACCTCTAACGATTTTTCACACTACACGTCACCAAGATACGTTAGGATGCCAGCGCTTGCTACACGAATAACGCCACAAACAAACTAGGGTTTGGTGTTCTTGATTAAATACAATCGACAACACTCATGGAGATAATACCGTTGACCACATCTATAAAAAGAGAAGAACAGAATTATATTGCATGTGTTCATGCATGTTAATATGCATGCATACGTATAAAACAACCGAATCCCTATGAAGGGATATATCAGCCAATTAGCATGCAAGGGATAATAGAGGTTTTTTAAAGATTTGTTTGACTGGCAAAGGTTGTGTATATAGAAAACTTAAGCAACAAGTTGAAAACCCTTCATTGCCCCCAACCGGCTGACCCATGGGTTTTATATGGACTCATGGTGTTGTTTGGGCTTTTACAAATAATTACTACAACACTGATCACTCGTAAACTATTTACCCCGTTAGTTAATAAAGCGTCTAACGGTTAAATTAACGATCATTAAATTATTTCGTGAAACGTATTAATAAAATAAATATATACATTAATTACATTAATAAACGTATCATCTGTGTACACGTGTGTGGCCCCGATATGCTCACGTATTTCTAACCATATAAACGATTACACATAACGATCACAGGCAGACATGGGTGTCATGGCAGTTGCTTGTGACATGCTGGCTTCCTTGCAATAATAATGTACAAAATCAGTGCAGCATTGTTAGCCTTCCACCACCGCCGTTGTCGTCCCCAAAAATAAAAGCATCAAACTGAGCACAAGTTACCCCATTTGCTTTTTACCACCAGCCATTGTTCTTATTTTTAAGCTCTATAATTGTATACACAACAATGAACATGAACATCTATTTATATACACGAATATATGCATATGTACGTAGGATTAATGTCACACATTTAGCTTGTAGTGAAGATTAGTTTACGTAAAATACATTGTTCATTTATTTATTTATTTTTGAACGAAAAATACTATGTTCATTGATTTGTCCATTCATACTTTGTATTTTCCTTCAAGGTTAAAAAATAAATTTTAACTGACTCCTCTCTGTCTTAGGTAGCTTTACGCTTTACATGAACTCACGAACTCTTTTCCTTCACTTCTTCACACGCCCTACAAGAAAAATGGCTTTTAGGGACCAAACTTTTTTGGGACTAGGGAGAATAGTCCCTACAAGTCCACTAGACGACAAAAAAACCACTTTTGTGGCCCAATCTTTGACCAGTATTTTTAGGGACTACATATTTGATCTTAAAAGACTACATGTAATCCCTAAAGGTTCACTACAGGACAAAATAAGAGTCTCGTAATTTTTTGAGTTTGACTATCACTTATCGGGACAACTCGTTGTCCTTAAAAGTTTGATGACAAAAACAAAATAGTCAAAGTCAAAAAAAAATTAGTCCCGATGGAGGGAATTTATGGCGCCCAATTTTTACGAGACAACAAGCAGTCCCTATAAGTTTAGTGCCTTAAAAATAGTGAAAAGTCAAAAAAAATTAGTATGAGTGGAGGGAAATTTAGGCGCCAAACTTTAGAGGATTACATGTAGTTCCTAAAAATTTGTCATTAAAAGTAAAAAAAAAACTAAAATTGTGATTAAAATTAATTAAAAAATATTTAAATTTATAAAAGATGATTTAATATTTTAAAAATGGTTTAAAAATTGCATAAAAATTGTCTTAAAATGATTTAATATATTGTAAATTATTTAAAAATTGTTAAACATATTAAAAAAATAATTTACAAATGATTTAAATTAATTAAAATGATTTAAATGGTTTAAATGACTTAAATTAAATATAACCTCACACTTTAGATCGAATCGATGTGAAACCATGACAAATAACTAAAACATACGAACTACATCTAAATCGATAAACATTTAAGCCGAATGGCGCATAAAATTTCTGCCTAAAATTCTTGCCTAAAAATTATGAAGGTATTAACTATAAATATTATACTTATATACACCACCACCACCAACTCTTATCCTTACAAACTTTTATCCTCACACCACCACCATCACCACCCGGTTTTGTGACTTATGAAAATGGAGCCCTATGAATCTTTTCCGTATCGCTGTAAAAGAGGAGATGTGATGCTAAAAAAATCACATAAAATACATAGCTTTGGTAGACTTTACTATGCATGTCCTCGTTGAAAGGTAAACAATGAGAAGTTTTTTTATTTATGTAATATATAAATAATTTGTTTTTAAAATGACATTTCTTATGATTTTTTTTATTGTATAACAACCATCACAACAATATCATGAATGTGGATATTTTAATTGGAAGTATGAGATCACTTTTGAAACGCAAGTTCTTTTTCGGGACCTTCAACGCCTCTAATTTCTTGTTTAGGTGCAAGTTCTTCTTCAGGACCCTCTTGAGCCGCACTAAGTCTTGGAAATGCAGAGTGCTCAAACTGCAAGCTCTTAACTATAAAGATAAAGATACTGGAGGCAGGACTAGCCATGGAAAGGCATCTCGGAGAACACGCATGTCAGTCAGCTTCAATATTTCATGAGCTTTTAAATGAAATGGAAAACCATCGTGTGGAGTAGTAGTTCGTATATTTAGTTCAATGTGTTAATTAGAATGTGCTAGAATAAAGGAGATTGAGAGGATGCCCACATTTCTATGTTTTCACCATTTTAGGATGTAGTGGTTTATATTTTTGTCCTCTTTTAAAAAGGAGAGGTCTTATGTTTATGGATATACAAAAAAGAAAACTACTCCACAACCATCTCTCAATTCTATCTTTGCTTCTCTCTCATATTCTTAGCCATTGTCATCACTATCGACCCACATCACATTTTGACTCATTCGTTTAAAATCGCATGCATATCAATACCATCTTGACTCATCCGTTTAACATGTCTTGTATAACGATATCACCTCGACTTATCCGTTTAACATGTCTTGTATAACGATACCATCTCGACTCATCCGTTTAACATGTCTTGTATAATGATACCATCACGACTCATTCGTTTAACATGTCTTGTTTAATGATACCATCTTGACTCATCCATTTAACATGTCTTGTATAACGATACAATCTCGACTAATTTGTTTAACATGTCTTGTATAACGATACCATCTTGACTCATCTGTTTAACATGTCTTGTATAACGGTATCACCTCGAATCATCCGTCTAACATATCTTGTATAACGATATCACCTCGACTCATCCACTTAACATGTCTTGTATAATGATATCACCTCGACTCACCTGTTTAGCATGTCTTGTATAACAACACCATCTCGACTCATCCGTTTAAGATGTATTATATAACGATATCATCTCGACTCATCCGTCTAAAAGGGGGTATGTAGTCCCGAAAAACTGATTTAAAAATAGGGACGGGTTACCGGGGACTACGCTTTCAGAGACTACATGTAGTCCCTAAAAACCTTTAGGGACCACAACCGTAGTCCCTAAAAGCCGTTTTTCTTGTAGTGTCGTCTTGCACACCTCAACGGACCCGTCATAATCTTTTATGATGATGATGATCATCAAGAAGATGAGTGATAATGACAAGATGGCTATTCTAGCAGTAGTGAAGCTTCTTCCTTTGTACATTTTCTGTTTGTGAATTGGATGGTGCTTTCTAGATAGTTGATTATATAGAAACTATTAATAGAGTCTTGGTTTGGTGGACCATGATTATAGATAGTAAATCGATATAAGTTAAAAGAGACTTAACCAAAAGTTGTGGTTGGAAACAACCTTGATACCATCTAAGGCATATCTAGTGATAATTGATAAACTATGTTGCCAACAAGGGTAGTCTTGGCAAAGACCAATAATACAATCAACTATATTATCAGATTAAGGTTGGAAGATACTAAACATTCACTTGCCTAATATCTT
The DNA here is from genome assembly GCA_026074375.1 of Tanacetum coccineum. Classification (NCBI taxonomy): domain Eukaryota; kingdom Viridiplantae; phylum Streptophyta; class Magnoliopsida; order Asterales; family Asteraceae; genus Tanacetum; species Tanacetum coccineum. Next base: position 18,673 of record BQNB010108051.1, on the reverse strand, counting down.
GCTTGAGTTGTAAACTGATCTCGAACTAGGGGCCGGTTTATCCATATACTACTACACAGATACGCTAATCCAACGGAAACAATTGAAGTTGTAAATTTGTGACCGGTTTGATACGGATTACCAACCCATTGGCAATGACACGGGAAATTGGTTAACTTTCTTGCTAATTTCACTACTCATCAATTTGTGATACCCAAATTCACCTCTAAATTTGTCAGAAATGCATATTTACTACTGCCAAGAAAGCTGTTTTGTTGGTATTTCTTGCATTGTCACATATATGACCTTTGTTATACTTTTTTCTTGTCATTTAATACGGATGAAAACAACTGATACTATTAAAAGAAAAGAAATATCTCTTGTTCAATTATTGAAATGGAGGTAACCTATGATTCAACTTTATATTAAAGTACATATTTGAGGACTTCACAAGCATTCCTTTCATGCACATGTAGTTATTTACGTTATCCTCGCCTGCTGGTTCATTGAGGGACACTTTTTTCTGCAACATTTCCATTGTTTTCTATCTCATTGTCGTTCATTGTGCTAACTTCTTCTTGCATAACAAATGAAACTTCTTGATTTTCCGACATTGCATCGCTAACATTTCCACCAATTTTCTGGGCACTCTTCTAAAGCTCCAATGCAAATTCTAGTCCCCAAACTATCTCGTCCATAGCTGGTCGTTCACAACCTTCTTGATGTAAACAGCTATTCGCTACCTCACCAAACTTCCTTAAACACCCTGGTGCAATCTGGTCACTTATTTTTTCATCAATTATTTCAACTAACGTTCCCCTTCGATAGCAAGTCTTGCCCCATTCTGCCAAATTTACTTGTTCATCTCGTACCCGTGGAACAATAACTGGTCTTGCACACAACACTTCAAACAGAACCACCCCAAATGAGTACACATCAGACTTTTCTGTGAGTTTCTTATTTCTGCAATATTCAGGATCGATATACCCTATACTACCCTTCACCATTGTGCTAACATGTTTATGTAACGGATCTCTTGAGCCTACCTTTGACAAACCGAAATCAGATACTTTAGCAACCCAATTCTCATCCAGTAAGATATTTGTAGATTTGTCGTCTCGGTGAATTATTGTTCGTTTTGCACCCGTATGGAGATAAAGCAACCCTTTAGCCGCGCCAATGCAAATATTGAGACGTGTTTCCCATGATAAAAGAGGGTTGTTTGTCTTGTAGAGATGTTCCCGTAGGGTCCCATGAGTCATGTAGTCATACACCAGCACCATCTCACCATTTTCATTGCAGTATCCAATCAAGGATACAAGATGAATGTGACGTAGTTTAGACAACATCTCAATTTCTGTATGGAATTCATGAAAACCTTGGCTTGATGATGGGTTGAGCCATTTGATTGCAATAGTCGTTGCAGCGTTGTCTGTATACCCTTTGTATACCTTACCAAACCCTCTATTGCCAATTACACAATTGTCGTTAAAGTTGTTGGTTGCAACTTTCACTTCTGTAAGTGTAAAACGACAAGAATAGTCTAATGCCAGTGACGAATCACTAGGGGTTGAACCCCTTGATGGCTTTTGGTTGGTTGTACTATGGTGATTTACTCTCTTTCGCTGACGTAAAACTATACAAAGTAAAACAAACAACAAGACTAAAGCTCCCCCGACACCTCCAATGATCAAGACATAGTGCGGAATCTTCTTCTTATTCTCTTTTATGGGAGACACCGGGCTTGGCGGTTGGTATACAGAACTGCTTAGTTATGGGTTTTGGCTAGAAAGATTCCCATTCATGCTCAACTTAAAGGCTTCCAACCCATTCAAATAACCATCACCATATTCATTAGTATAGGAGGAAGGATGCAGGGCAAGCCATAAATCCTGCTTGCTTTGGTGGCCATCTGGCTCGTTAACAAACAAATTGTTAGTACAATTTATGTCACGGGTGAGAGTTGGATTTGGAACGCTTGTTAGGCCAGGCCAGCAAGCTGCAAAATGAATTGGATCTTGTACTAAATCAAGTAATCTAGGTAATTGCCTGCACAATGAGAGTAAACCGTTAGCCTTACCGTGGGGCGGACCCCACGATTAGACTCCGGCGTAAGAGTAAGAAAGCATGTTGTCAGAGGTATGTGTGTCAGAGTGAGAGAATATTGTGTACCTCTTTGGAATGCACGATGATTCCTATTTATAGGCTGGCAATACTAGGGTTTCCTAGTATTTCGCATATAATCTGTTGGTGGCCAGAGTGGGAGCCTTGTCGGGCAAGGATCCGTCACAATCGTGATTGCTGTAGCAAACTTCCTTCCGTGGACTTTGGTCAATCCGCTGCAATGTATTAGGGAAGCAGAATAATGATAGTCCGCCGTCTGTCTTAATATGTCCAGGCCGCTGCCAGTACGTGATTGGGCTTAGTTTCGGCCCCATATGCTTGTAATTGGATCTAGTTGGGCCAAGGCCTTATTCTGATAGTGTGGGTTTGGCCCAAAGTCATGTTAGACTTCCTATACGTCATCAAGTCCCCCCAGTCGAGTATGTTTACTGCATGCGGTGTCATATAGCGTGCGGTTAATATTACTAGACTATAATATTTCTGTGACGCTGCCTAATCCTTTTTCCGCGATCGTTAATTTATGCCGTAACCTTTCGTTTGAAGTTAGGTAAGGTTTGGTGACGTGTTTTTACCCTAACCTTTTGTTTTCTCTGTGACAGGACTTGTTGTCAGTCGTATTGCTGTCATCACTATCTTTTGTATTCAAGCTGCTCCATTGATTGGGATGACTTATACACGTGTCTTGATCTCGTACTTTTTTACATTAACTATACCAAGAGTATAAATACTCGTCAAATTTCGCTGTTCCTCTTTTCTACTCTTCTTTACTTGCGACCACCATTGTTAAAATTTCTCCAAGCTTTCTAACTTTCCTTCTGTCCTCGTAATTCGTGTGAAGATTTCGCTTAGAGTTTTCAGGTTAGGCTCGCTTTCTCCTCTTATTCCGTCATGAGTACTATTACCGACATAAAATCTGTCCTTACCCAGAAGAATTTTGATGGTTTATGTCATAAATTCCACATTCCCGAGGAGGTTCATCCTCAACTACCGACTCCTGACCAAACTATCCACGATAAACCTGAGGGGAAAATTGGTATTTACACTAGGTTCTTTGATTTTGCCAATTATCGATTGCCCCTTTCTTCTTTCTTTGTTACAATACTTAGGTATTTTCGTATTAACTTTTCCCAGCTTTATGTTATTGGGGCGGCCAAGGTTTCTCATTTTGAGATCCTATGCCGCGTCCATAATATTGAACCCACGGTTGGGTTATTTCGTTGTTTTTACACACATTCTAAGAACAAAGGTTGGATTTCTTTTTGTAAACGTACAGAAGGTTCTCTTGTGTGCTATACCAAACCAATAGATTCTCTTAAAAATGGGAACAACCACTTCTTTTGGGTTGACTCCTTTGCTTATCCAGCTTTGTTCCGGTGGCATACTGATAAAAGTATCCCTAAAGATCCTCCTCCGAAACCCGCTGATTTTTATGCAGAGCATTATGCTACGCTTGTTGCGCATCCAGCTCCATTCCGGAAGTTTCCGGAGGTTTTCCTTTGATTGGTTGGGATTAGTCATTATTATCCGTTGGATGAGGAAACCTATCCTAGTTTTCGTGATGAGAATGATGAGGGTGGGTGCTAGTCACTACATATTGTTTTTCTACGTTACTTGCTTGGTTTGTCCCTCATTACTTGTTTTCTTTTGCAGTGATAGACTTGTCTGTGTTCATTAATGTTGTGGATCCGACCATGGTAAAGGTTGCTGAAAGAGAGCGTGTTGAAGGAGAGGTGAAGCTTTTGGAGACAATCATAGGACGTATAGTTCCGCTCCTTCCGGTTTCTCCGGTTAGGTCCAAAGCTTCATTGGAAAATAGTGTGAATAGACTTTTTGATGAGGGCGGTAGCGGGGATCAGGTGGATTCTACTATTGGTACTGATCAAAATACTGTGGTTGAGCCGAAAATTGAGCATGTCGCGGTTGAGACCGAGATTGTGGAGAATGTCACTCACCACTGCAAGAAGAGACCTGCTGCCGCAGACGCGAGTGGTCCTAATCATCCTGCCAAAAAACTAAGGGAGGATTATGGAACTTCTGGTGGACACGCTTTTGGTGGTAAGTCTCCTTCCGTTATTAGGAAACTATTGGCAAGCAACATTTTAAACGCTGAAATCGATGTTGCAGCTATACCTACTTTGCCTTTTGTTACCTCTTCTGTTTCCGCTACGCTTGAAAAGGATGGTGATGATTTCTCTGATGCTGTTATTGGACCCAACCTCCGTACCATTGGTCCCTCTGCAAGGTTTGTTATTTCCTCCGATTCCTCTCATCATTCTAGTACCAAAGCTATTGAAGCTAAGGTTGAATCTATCCCTAGGTATACTGATCCTCCTATAATGACTGAGGCCGTGGTTACTACTGAAGCGGCTGGCACCACTCAGCGTCCCGATCCTGACCTATTTCTTTGTTCTAATTCGGCAGATACTGAGGTTCCGGTTATTGTTGGCACCACTCAGCATCCTGGTAAGGAGCTTTCTATAGGATCCCGAGAGGTGGACTCTGAAGCCCTTCATGAGACCTTTGTTCCAAGGTGGAATGTTCCTAATGATACCTTATTGGATGGACATGACATTTCTCATGAATTTATTGATCACTTGGCCCCTCCGATGTTGTTTAGTTATATCCACAACATGGATTATCATCATTTATTTACAGAGTTTAATGTTGGTACTGCTCGTCAAGCCTGTCTAAATGCTGAGGTTAGGATGCGGACAAAGTTTTGTTTCAGTGAGAGGACAAGGCTAGAAGTTGAGTGTGGGAGGCAAGCTAGCTTATTGAAGTCCAAGGATAAAGAGATTGAGGTTTTGAAGGCTTAGCTCACGGCTAAAGAGGCAGAGGCCATGGAGGCTGCTCGCCTGCGTGCCCAAGTTGTTGCCATGGAGAAGGCGCATGCTGACAAGGTTAACATTTTGCACCATGATAATGCGACTCTGGAACGTGAGAAAAGTACTTTCAATGACAAGATCATGAAGCTCCAATCCTCCTTTTTTGCCAAGGACGTTAAGGCTAAGGAATTAGCCGCCACCGCTGCTATTGCCAAGTCCCAGAATGATAGCTTAGATGATCAGGTATGATTATTATAACCTAAGTGCTTTGTACACATTTTATCCTTTTATATATATATATATCCTTATTTGTTGCAGGTGAACATTCTGGAGGGGACATGCTCTGAGCTCCGTGGGCAGGTTTCTGCATATGAGAGCTTGAAGAAGTAGATTGAAGAGTTCCAGGATGAGCAGATGCGTGTGATGCTTGATAAGTTGGCTAAACTAGAAGTTGACTTGATAGAGATGGCCCTGCATCTTGAGGAGAAATTCTACCCTCATTTACTTATCGTTATCGCCGGCCGCAAATGGCTCTTGACTCACGACCTGAAACTTTTCATCACCAAGTGCCTGAACTCTACTGAATATCTTGTGGCCTTAGGAGCAGCTATCAGCCGTGCTACTGAAAAGGGAATGCAAGTTGGACTTGAGGCTGGGATTGAGCATGGGAAGCAGGGTAGGAGATTGGAGGAGCTTGTGGCCTATAATCCTTCTGCGGAAGAGGACTACAATACCGCTTTAAGAGAGCTCCGCGCGGTGGAATTTTCTTTACTTGCCGATCTCAAATCTAATAAAGATGCAAGTATTGAAGCTGTTATGAATCTACTTCGCTTGAGTGACCCTCTTGCCAATCTCCATGAGATGAGCGGCTTGCAACCCGATGTGGAATAGCTCATGGTCCCTATCCATCATCTAGAAGATCAAGTGGTCCTCGGTGCTAACTCTTTGACATTTTCCTTAAGTGTTTCTCATGACAGAGTTGAGCGAATCAGGCAGAATATTGCTAAGCATAGGTCCGCACTTGCTGGTGTTTTTTCTCCCTTGGCTGAGCCTTTTTCTGTTCAAAGTTTAACTGGTGCTGCTAATACTTCTGATGTCATGCCTTCTGCTGCTGTTACTACCATTTCCCTATCTACCACGTTTGCCTCTGCCAGCACTATTCTGCCCGTTAGCATGGATGACTACGTCGTAGCGGATGCGGTCGATGAGGAGAATGTGCAGCCGAATGTTGAACGTAGTCAATATAAGGGTGAGGGAAGCGCGGCTGCTGATATCAACTTTAAGGAAGAGGAATTAGACACCACTCCTTAGTAATTTCTTCTTTATTCTCTCTTAGTAACCGCGGTCGTATGTGGCCTTTTTGTGGCGGTATTTTGTACTAAAGAATTTTTGTAACACTTTCAAGTTTGAACACGTCTGTTATATAAATGTTACAACTATCTTTTTATATTATGTTTGATATCTTTAGTGGGATAGTCTTGTTTGGATATTTCGCGGGTTATTCTCCCGGTACCGGGTTTGCAATACCTCTTATGTACTGTGAGTTAATTGTGAGGTTACTCATCCTTTTGTTATGTGGAATAATGTTGATGGAGGCATGCTCCATGTGTGCGTGGCTTAACCACAATAAATAACTTTGCAAAGTAATAAATTAGAATTTTTCAAAACATAACTTGTGAAGGTAGCTAATCTTCACTTTTTCATTGAAATTAAAAGATACATTACACGATATTTAAAAATTACTACAAGGAAAAAATGCTCTTCCCGTCACGGGGTCCGTACGGTTAGGCTGCTTACACTTTGTATATATAACACTTCTTGAGATTGCAAACGTTCCAGGTTCGCGGGAGCTCTCTTCCGTTGCGGTCTTTTAACTTGTACGATCCCTTCCTAAGTGCTTCTGTTACTTCATACGGGCCTTCCCACTTGGGTCCTAACTTTCCAGTGTCTTCTACACAGCTTGCTTCATTGTTCCGGTACACCAAGTATCCTGGCTTGAAGCTTGTATTTCTAACTTTGGTGTTGTAGTATTTTTCCATTTGCCTCTTGCTTTTTGCTTCTCTTATCGCTGCTTGCTCTCGCTTTTCTTCTAGCAATTCTAAGTTGATTTCCAATGCTTCATCATTTTTGGCCACATCTACTTCTGATGTCCTGAACGTGGGCATTCCAATTTCCGCCGGGATGACAGCTTCTGTTCCATAAGTCAGTGAGAACGGAGTATCTCCGTTACTGGATTTAATCATGGTACAGTGTGCCCAGAGTACATGAGAAATTTCCTCCAACCATTTCTTGTTGTCTTTGCCCAATCTTGCTTTTACTCCTTCCCCCAAACTCCTGTTTTCTCTTTCTACCAGTCCGTTTGTCTGAGGATGCTTTACGGAAGCAAAATGCTATTGAATGTACATTTTTTCACACCAATCTCTGAAGGGGTTGTCTCGAAATTGTTTCCCATTGTCGGATATAATTTCTCCTAGAAGACCAAATCTGCAAACTATGTTTTCCCATACGAACTTTTTTACTTGGTTTCCTGTGATAGTTGCTACTGGTTTTGCTTCTATCCACTTGGTAAAGTAGTCCATGGCCACTATTAGAAATTTGACCTTGCCAGGTCCCTCCGGGAAAGGTCCAGCTATGTCTATACCCCACTTATAGAATGGCCATGGAGATGTGATTGGGTTCAATTTTTCCTGCGGATTTCTTAGGACGGGTTTGTGCACTTGGCATTCCTGACATGCTTTTATAAGTGCCCTTGCGTCCTTGTGCATTGTCGGCCTATAATAATCAGTCCTTAGAGCTTTGGCAACGACGGATCGTGTGCCCGCATGCATACTACATGAGCCTTCATGTATTTCCTGTAAGACATAGTTTGCTTGTGAGGGTCCTACACATGAAAGCCATGGGCCCAAGAAAGATTTTTTGTATAGGGTTCCGTTGATGATGATGAAGCGTTGTGAGTTCTGCTTAATCGATCTTGCCTTATTCCATTCCGCTAGTAAGATCTCGCTATTGAGGTATTCGTGGATCGGCGTCATCCAGGAATCTCCTTCTTCTTCTACTATGGCGAGCACTTCGATTTCGTTCACGGATTTTTCTTTCAACTCTTCTACTAGCACCTATTTGTTGAGATGTGCAAAGCTGGTGGATGCCATTTTACTTAATGCATCCGCCTTTTTGTTCTCCTTTCTTGGAACTTGGTTTATTGAGAACTCACGGAAAGCTTTAGCCAATGTTTTTACCTTTTCTAAGTATTTGACCATATCTGTCTCTTTTGCGATGTAGGTCCCATTTACTTGATTTGCAACCAGTTTTGAATCTACATTAACCTGGAGGTTTTGGACACCCATTTTTTTAGTGATCCGCAATCCCGCAATCAGAGCCTCGTATTCCGCCTCATTATTGGTTGTTTTAAATTGGAATCGCAAGGCATACGTGAATTCTGTCCCTTCTGGGTTCGTGAGTATTACTCCCACTCCGCATCCGTCAACACAAGATGACCCGTCCGTGAACAAGGTCCATTGTGCCGAGAGCGGTTCTTCTACCTTTGTGGAAACGCCCGGGTCTTCTTCTTCTGGTCTTTCCACGATAAAATCGGCTAGCACTTGCCCTTTAACAGATATCCTTGGCCTATAATGTATACCAAATTCTCCTAGCTGTATGCTCCACTTTTGCATCCTATCAGCAACTTCTGGGTTTGATAGTATGTTTTTGATTGGTTGATCCGTTACTATTATGATTGGGTGTGCTTAGAAGTATCTTCTTAGCCTTTTGCTTGCATGTACTAGAGCTAGCACTAACTTTTCCATGGAAGTGTAGTTTACTTCCGGACCCCTTAGCGCTCGACTAACAAAGTATATTGGCATTTGCTTGGCTTCTCTTTCCGTCATCAGCACAGCACTAACTGCTTCCTTGGATGCTGCTAGATAGATGATAAGTTCCTCCTTTTCTTCAGGCGTGGTGAGCATAGGTAGTTTTGCTATAAGCTCCTTCATTTGCTTGAATGCGGATTCCGATTCTTCTGTCCATAGGAAATCGCTTTTCTTCGTGCATTTCTTTAGCATTTTGAAAAATGGTAACGATTTTTCTGCAGATTTTGCTAAAAACCTATTTAGGCTTGCTAGCTTTCCGTTTAATTTCTGCACATCTTTTAGGCATTTCGGTGATTGGAGGCTTAGCACGACGTCTACCTTGTCAAGGCATATCTTGATGCCTTTAGTGTTGACTTGGTATCCTAAGAACATTCCTTCTTTGACTCTAAAGGTACACTTATTTGGGTTTAATTTCATATTGATTCTTCTGAGAGTTCTGAATGTCTCTTCTATGTCGCGGACGACCTCATCCTCTGTGCGGCTCTTAATGACCAAGTCATCCACATATACTTCCAGATTTCTACCAATTTGTCCGTGGAACGCCTTGTCCACTAATCGCTGGTAGGTTGCTTCGGCATTTCGTAAGCCGAAAGGCATTTTTGTGTAACAAAAGATGCCTTGGTTTGTGATAAACGCGGTTTTTTCTTCATCATCCTCTGCCATTTATATTTGGTGATACCCCTTGTACGCGTCAAGAAAGCATTTGAAGGGGAATCCGCATAGGGATTCGACCTTCTAGTATATTTCTGGGAGGGGGTATCCGTCCTTGGGGCATGCTTTATTGAGGTCCTTAAAGTCAACACACATTCTCCAACTATCATCATGCTTCTTTACTATTACCGAGTTGGAAAGCCAATCGTGGTAGTGAACTTCCCTTATGATTCCAGCAACCATCAGTTTATTGACCTCTTCATTAATTGCTATATTTCCTTCTGCCGCTTGACCTCTTTTCTTCTACCTAATTGGTTGGCAACCTTATCGTATATTTAAGCTAGGTTCCGCTATGAGCCTTGGGACGCCAGTCATATCTTCGGGAGTCCAAGCGAATACATCCAAACTTCGCTGGAGTAGGTCACACAGCTTGGCTCAGGCTCTTTCCGTGAGGTTAGAGCCAATCATCACTGTCTACTCTGCATGTTCTGGATTGATGGCCACTTTAATCCTTTCTTCTTTTACTTTGGTTACTGGAGGGGGTTGGTATTCTGGTTCGGAGACCATCGCACATTCAATGGGAATGATTTTACTACTCCTTAGCGTAAGTGTCCCTCCCATAACCGGGAACTTTATCATTCCGTGCGTTGTTGATGGGACTGCTTTCATTTTTCGTAACCCTGGCCTTCCAATGATTCCGTTGTACGGAGAAGTTGATCTTACCACCATGAAGTCCATCCATGTTGATGTTGAATGTTCGTCATCCCCGACTTTCACCAAAAGCGTTATCTGCCCTAATGGCCATTTTATTTTGCCGCTGAACCCTATTAGCAAAGTTGTGGCCGGGACCATCTGATTTCTTATTTCCGGACGGAGTTGATTAAAGCAGTGCTCATAGAGTACCTCAAACGATGATCCTCCATCAACACAAACGCGGTGCACTTGGTGGCCTCTGATCTCTGCTTCTATTATCAAGGGGCCTTCTGCTCCTTCATCGTCTCCCAAAGACGGGAATGTGATTTTGAGATTGGGCGAGAAGCTTTGAGTTATGTTATGCCTTATTGCCTTTTGCCACGGCTGAATCATTAGAATTGCCTGAGGCTTCTCTTTTCTGGGTGTCTCTCCTTTCTTTTTCTACAGGTCTTTTCCGCTGTTTTGCTTTAATTCCTTGATTAAATACGACAGCTTCCCGGCTTTGAGCATGTCCTCAATTTGCTTCCTTAAATGGTTGCATTCATCCGTGTTATGCCCTACTTCTCTGTGGAATTCACAAAACTTGTTTGCATTCCGTTTTTCAACCGGAGTGGTCATTGGAGGTGGGGTTTTGAATTTTCTTTTTTTAAGGCTAGAATCTCCCTTGGGGTTTTCGTAAGAAGTGAGAATCTGTCCGGTCTCTTTTCCTGCTTATGTTGGCTGCGGAAGCCTCCTCCTTTTTTAAAATTTTACCTGTGACTCCCTTCCTGGTGTTTCCATATCGGGAGGGTTTTCTTCTTTTCTTGATTTAAAGCTGCCTCCTGCCCTTGAAGGAAAGACGTGGCCACTTGCATCATTTCATCTACAGTTTTTGGAATTTTCTCATAGAATCTTTTGATAAGCTCAGGATTGGTGATTCCGTGCACGAATCCGAAGATTCTCATGCATTCCGGTGCACCTTTGACATCTCCGCTTTCTGAGTTGTATCTTTGTATGAAGTCTTCTTTAGATTCCACATCTCTTTGCTTGATGTTATGGAGTACTATGGGGTCTCTGATGCATTTTTTCTGTTGAAGGTAATTTTTCAAGAATGCTTCTCTCAGATCATCATAACCATCTATAGATTCTAGAGGAAGATCGTCAAACCATACCCGAGCGTTTCCAGTAAGTGTGGAGTTAAACATATGACACCATGTTGGCATGACCCACCTCTCCGTCTTTGCTGCGGCCTGGAATATTTTTAAGTGATCTTCCGGATCTCCACTTCCGTCGTATGTTTTTATATGACTGGGCATTCGTGTTTTTGGGAAGTTGAAATGGCGGATCCGAGACGTGAACGGATCAGTCTTGGCACATACCCAAGGTTTAGAGAGGTCGTCATCTTCAACACTAGGCTTTTGCTTTCGTGATTTAGACTTCCAATGTCCCCCTCCACTATCTTCGCTTTCAGAATGTTCTTCCGTATACCTTGAATTTTCCTGACGGCTATCAAAGTATGCGGACATACTCCGTCCTCTGCTTCCCAGTCTTTCGAAGATGGTACTCTCTCTTTTTGCCTTGTTCTTGTGATCATGTCGCGGTGACCTTGACCTTCCACGTTTCAGTCTTGTGAAGACGCTAGGACTCTGACGTGGGCTATGAGATCGTCTGTATCTTCTAGGTGATCTTGTCCTTGATTCAGAGTACGCTGACTCTTGCTCCTTAGCGGTTCTCTTCCGAATGTCACCAAAATCTAGCCGCGCTTTTACTTCTTCCAGTTTTTCTTTCTTCCTTCGTTCATGCTCATACTTGTCTGCCATGATTGGCAGCAATTTCTCATAGTGTTTTTCGCAGAATTCCTCAAGGTCTACGGCGGATGTAGTCCTTGCAGAACCCTGAGGAGTTTGTTTGTCTTTCCCTGCCGTGTTCCACACATCGGATCAGGAATGGCTAGGGGTGGGTTGTGTGTTCTTGCTCATGGTGAGTATTTTTAGGAACAATTACATCGGTCCCACGGATGGCGCCAACTTCTTAGTACAATTTATGTCATGGGTAAGAGTTGGATTTGGAACGCTTATTGGGCCAGGCCAGCAAGCTGCAAAATGAATTGGATCTTGTACTAAATCAAGTAATATAGGTAATTGCCTACACAATGAAAGTAAACCGTTAGCCTTACCGTAGGGCGGACCCCACGATTAGACTCCGGCGTAAGAGTAAGAAAGCATGTTGTCAGTGGTATGTTTGTCAGAGTGAGAGAATATTATGTACCTCTTTGGAATGTACGATGATTCCTATTTATAGGCTGGCAATACTAGGGTTTCCTAGTATTTCGCATATAATCTGTTGGTGGCCAGAGTGGGACCCTTGTCGGGCAAGGATCCATCACAATCGTGATTGCTGCAGCGAACTTCCTTTCGTGGACTTTGGTCAATCCGCTGCAATGTATTGCGGAAGCAGGATAATGATAGTCCGCCGTCTGTCTTAATACATCCGGGACGCTGCCAGTACGGGACTAGGCTTAGTTTCGGCCCTATATGCTTGTAATTGGATCTAGTTGGGCCAAGGCCTTATTCTGATAGTGTGGGTTTGGCTCAAAGTCATGTTAGACTTCCTATACGTCATCACAAAACATAATCTTTATATACAGGATACCCAGTACCTTGTGTCCAGTAGAATAGATCCGCATCCTCTTCAATAGTTTAATTATTAATTAAGATCGTGAAAACCATCTGATCTAGTTTTGTGTATATTGGTATATTGTTGCAAAAGTGAAGCCTGAACATGTAATAAAACCCAGAATCAACAGGTAGTATCTATGTCAGATTGTACAGGTCAGACTGATTGCCCATACTTCTTTGTGTTTGATAAACAAATTCAGGCGCGGTATAGTTGGGAATCTCTACAGTATATGTGATTGGATTTTTATAAACAGGTGTTAACCCAATTGATCCATGTATGTAGCTATTATCTTGATCCCATGACCGGTACATACCAGTATCATCATTACCGGGTATTTGCCCCCCACCCATGTTTAGTCTGTAAACATTTTCATGCGCGGTGTTGTTATTAATAACAGGTCCTGAATTTTGACCAACATAGTTCATGTTCTTACCATTGAAATATAGATTTTCCGACATTGAAACAATTTCAATACCGTTAATGATTGCATATGAGTTGGGTGAGGGTGTAAATGTAACTTGTAGGATTTAGGTATCGGTTACATAAATTAGAAATTCTTTGACAAAGTAAGGGACTAAGGGACTATCAAGTCCTTCATCTGACCGGGTCTTACCCAAAAAGGAGGCAGTAAGGAAAGGACTGAAGTTTGTTAAAAGAGAGTAACCATTGGATGATATAGAGAAAAAAGATTGGTTTGCGATGAGGCCAGAATATGTGGCAGGATAGAAATAAAGGCGTAGGAATTTTGGCCCTTTAGAGACTAGAAACGTGTAGGTCAATGTAGAAGTGTTAAAAACTCGAGCAGTGGAGTAAGGAATTTGTGGAACTGAAGTATCTAGGTAGACGGGGGTGGACGCAAATGAAGTCCTGGTGATATTTGATGGTACAAATTCAGAACGCTCATCTCTGTCCCATTTCTGGTCAGAAATGGTGGTGGTGTTGGATGAACCACAATCGAGGAGAAAATGTTCGGTGGCTTTGTATGCTTGCGCAGAGGTTGTGGTGGTGAAAAGGAGGAGCAAACAAAAGAGTTGTAAAACGATGAAGTTCAACATGGTGTAGTTGATAATTGGAAAAGAGTATTACTGTAGTACTGGTCTCTAATAGATTATAACATTTACGTTTTCTTTTTCATGGGTACAGTAGACTTCCAAGTCTTTCTAAAAAACAAAAAGAGTATACTTAGAAATGCATAATGACCACTAACAAATACGAAAGATGCACATAAATTATACCATGTTGATTATAGTACGTGACAGAAAGTTAATGACTACTAATTTGTTATTTGGTGTGGAAAAATGGTTTTGGGATATAATTGATTTAGTGGAAAATTCGTCTCTTAGTTTTAGGACTCCACAAACATTATTTTCAAGTCAATGTACGTTATCCTGTTTCTACTGGTTCATTGAGGGATACTTTGTTGGGAATTTAGTGCAATTGTGAGATCGAGTCATACTTGAAAATGGGTTTGGAGATACGGAGTGTACACCCATCAAGTCACTAAGCCTCCCTGGACTTGATTAGGGGTTAGCTGATGCTTGATATTCATTAGGGAGTAACTCATCAAAAGGTTCGATACTTCAGGGAGTTATATCATCAGAGAGTGTTACTCTTTATGGAGTAAACTCATGAGCAACTAAACTCATTAGCATGTATTCTCCTATTAATGGGCGGTTACAAGATTGACTTAATGATCATAATTAATCGGTCATGTAACTACTATTGCTTTCATGAATGAGGTTACAAGATTAATAACTCCTCTTGACTAGGAGTTACAACTCTTGTGACTAAGAGTTTCGTCTCTATAAATACAGATTAACATTTGTATGGATATACGTACAGAAAAACATAAACACTTAGAGGCGAAAGTGTTCTTGATTTGTGCCTAATTCAAGAACAAACACTTGGTTTTATCACAAGGAGATATTCGTGTAACTCAGGCAATAGAGTCAAATAGTTTCATTTGAAAAGTGATTACACGACTCTAACTGATATCCGGTAATCATTGATTATCTTCACCATGTTCTATGAACTACCAACCAACATACTTTTGTTTGCAAGATTCCCTTTGTCTTCTAATCATATAAGAGATTAATGACTTTTGTTAAAACAGACACATACATATTCACAACAGGTAAAGCAAGCTTGCAATTATTATGCTATTCGAGTGTAGGATAATCCCTCAACCATCATAACACATAGGAGTGGAAGCACCATATGTGAAATGCAGAAACAATGGGCAGACAAATTCTGCAGAATTAGTGTACATAAACAATAACTCAAGTGTCAAATATGCAAAATGCATAACCAAACAGTTGTTTACTGTAACACCCCCAAAATTCGTGTTGCAGCGGAATGGTGTGTCCTGGGGCGTTACTTCATAATACAGTAACACAAGCTATGAGAGAACGACCTTTATGTGTCGTTAGAAAAGTAGCCTTGTTTCTTAATCAAAATATGAATTTAATATACATTTGTCCCATAATTGCATCACAATGAAAAGCTTGAATGTATAGACTCCAATGCACTTCAAATAATCCGAGCATATAATTTACCTGAGAAAAACATGCTTAGAACGGTCAACATAAAGTTGGTGAGTTCATAGGTTAGTTTAAATATGAATGTAAGTTTTAAACGAATATATTTGCCCACTGTGTCATCACAGTACCATGTAAAACGTTTATAAAATATGCACAACACATTTTATGTCACCAAAAGTGTCAATCTTATCCCAAAGATTTATAAATAATGCATGACCAATTTAATGTCACAAAAAGTACCAAATCTTATCCCAAAGATTTTATAAATAATGCATGACTAATTTAATGTCACCAAAAGTATCAATCTTATCCCAAAGATTTATAAATAATGCATGACTACTTTAATGTCACTAAAATGTATCTCTGGCACCTTGTGCCTATCAATTTCCTTAAAATAATATGTATAAGGTAGGACCGCAAGAATTTCCCCGTGATATTGCAACACATGCAAATATCACAAAAATTCGATTACTGTTGCACTAAGCTCATGACACTGAAGCTCGACATATATATACTGCTTTAATATTTCGCAGTTCTGCCTAAACCGATGTTGTAACCCACAACATCCAAATCCGACATGGTCTACGTCCATTGTCCATCAAACAGGCACAGTGAGCGCTACTCACCCGAACAGGGAAGTCATCCCAAATAGATCTATTTACTACCATTCGAGCTTCCAAACCAGGAATTAACCAGCTCATGATACTGTGTGCTCAGATGGGTTATCGCTACTTAGGCACATACGTAATCAATATAATGCTTACTCACTTGCGTCCAATTTATAAAACAAAGTATGTTTTCACCCAAAACTTGTATATCAATATAATTTTCTTACTCTTCGAGTAATAAACAGTTCATGCAATTTATGTTAATCCAAAATCGTAAGATATGTAAATGAGTTTGTAACAAATCATGTAAATATGAGTTTGTAAATATTCATGTAAACACGTATGTAATCGACCTTGTAATTGAATTTGCAAACAATTTAGCAACAAGCATGTTCTCACCCCAAAAGTTATAAAGCGTATGAAAACAAGTAAAACAGAGGGGCTATAAACTCACATCGATGAAAGACCACGATCAAATAATCCAAATATATCACAACCGAATCTGCAACGATCTCGACCACGACCTATAATTATGTCGCTCGATTATAATACACGTATTAAATACGATCAACAATGCGTACATCGAAATGACGAAATCATACATATTTTAATATGTATACATACATATATACATGTGATGAGAAATCCACTTGCGCGTCTTTAAACCTTAACCCTTAGTATATTATATGAATATATACTATTTTCCGTCCAATCATAGCTTATGTCGAATATTTACAGAAAGTTACTATTTTTAGACTCTCCGTTTTTAGAACCGAACAATGGTCTTAAAAATAATTAATTGAAATAATATATTAACCGACCTTATTTTATCACTCAAAATCGTACTCATAAGGTATTAATATTAATTAAAATATCCGTTGACTTTTACGTTGACCTTTAGTTTTGACCCGCTATATCTCAATTTTAAAACCGACAAGCCTCGCGGCAAAGTAAAACGTCATTACGAACAACTTTCGTGTTTCGCCGGAAGGCCGAAACGGACTCGAAAGTGCTCAAATCGTTTAATTAATAGATCTGTCAGATTTAATATATATTAAAATTAACTTATTTTCTACTAAAGTGTATATTCCGATTTCACTCTAGTTTCCTCGTTATTGGGATTTAAAAGTCCCGTTTTATATCAAAACGTCCGTCAAAATATAATTTGTTATATTTTGTAAACCAAAGTCTAACTTTTCAACATCTCGAACTCCGAATCCCATGTTTCGTTTTCTGCTCACAATTATCCGTTATAAAAACGCGTCAAAGTCTGTTTTTAGCTCAAAAGTCATCTAAAATACATTTAATATTGCTTATACATTAATATAAATCCCGTTTTAAATATTAATATCATATTTTTACTTAGACGTTACAAGTTTAAACAGATTTCATCACATATACATTAAATCGATAATAAATGATACAATTAATATATTTATGGTGCAAAACAAAACGCACCTTTTTGTGTCTGATTATCAAACCAAACAAACCATCGGCTGTCCTGGCTATTTGGCAGCCAACCCGACACACCCTCGTCGGTTGTTAACCCACAAACCCGACCGCACTCGCTGCGTTGCAAACCCAACCAAACAAACAACCACCCTCGACGCACCCCGGCTGTCCCAACCAAATGCACCCTACACGGTGTTATAAACACCAAATGCACCCTAATCTACACCAAACCAAACGCACTCCGCTGTGGTGAAACACCACAGCCAAACGAACACCCCAAACGCACCCTTGTTGGTCATAAACACGAACCAAACGCACCTAAATTTGTCCTAAACCAAACAGCCCCTTCGGCTTGTTAAACCCACAACCAAACGCACCCTAAGTGGCTGTTTAACAGCCAAACGCACCCTATCTCATTTATAACAAAACCAAACACCATCTTTGTTGGATTTTTAACTAAACAAAACGCACCCTAATTATTATAACAAAACCAAACGCATCCCCCCTAGGCTGACCCGAACAGCCAAACGCACCTCATGGTGCTTACCATACAACACAAACACACCCTTATGGTTTATTTAAAACCGAACGCAGCCCCCTTGCTGCTACCCTCAAACCCAACGCGCCCTATGATGGTGAACCCAGCCAAATAAACGCACCCCTTGGGTGCTGTCCTAACCAAACGCACCCTTTCTGCTACCCTCAAACCTGCTGCGGTGCTAAACCAAACGCACCGTGGTTGGTTTCCACAGCCAAACCCGCCTTTGGTGTTGGCTGCCACAACCCAACGCACCCTAGTTTGCGAAACAACAAACCAAACGAACACCCCCTTGCTGTTATAACCTTAAACCGAACCCATCCCTTTTTCATAACCAACCCAATGCACCTGCTGTGGTGGTTTTAAACCCAACGCACCCTCTTTGGTGCTTATAACAAAACCACACGCACCCTTGTTGCTAAGCCACCGAAACAACACCTTTGTGTTGTTTAACCAAAAAACGAACGCACTCTTTTTGAGTTTTCTGTCAAACCGAACGCACCCTTGTGGTGTCGGCTGAGCAAGACAAACCAACGCACCCTTGTGGGTCGTGGTTGTGGTGACGGTGATGCGTGGGTAGGGACGAAGAGGAGGTGCGTGGCGGCGAGTGGTGTTGGGGATCGGATAGATCGAGCAAAGAGGAGGCTTTTTGGTGCTCGCCGAAAAACTCACCGGAAAACTTTTCCGGCGGTGGTTGGTGGTGGCCGGCGGCGGTGGTGGCCGGCGATGGGTGGTGGCT
>BQNB010108050.1:2806-23036 GCA_026074375.1 Tanacetum coccineum | reverse complement strand
ATATCATTGAAGGGCTTTTAGACTTAAAATGTTAAGCTAAAAATGCAAATAAGCTCTACCCTAAGTAAAATAAGCTAAAACTAACCTAATAAGCAGATATAAACCTAAATTAAGCAAATGCAATAAGCCAAAAGCTCAGATAAGCAAATAAGCTTTTGGCTCAAAACTGGTAACCAAACACCCCAACAAACACTTTTCTAGCTTATTTTTAAGCTAGATGATGGATCATTATGGCTTAGCAGCTTATAGCTTTGAAAAGCTTAGCCTATAAGCTGCAAGAATCATCAATCAAAAATGGGTTTGAAACACATATGAGCCAAGAAAAAGCTGAATGAAACCTGCTACTTACACAAAATTGAAAGCTTTTTGGTTTTCTTTAAAAAGAAAGATGGCTTTTGCAGCCTATATTTTAAGCTAGTAAAAGAACTTTAAATCCTAAAACAAGCTGAAACAGATGAAGTCTATCCTAAAAGCTACTATAATACTCAAAAACAGATCCTAAATCATGTGTTAACTACCCTAAAATTTAGATCAAAAAGTGATGTTCACACTGAAAACCAACTTGGACAGTTTTGAGTCAAGACCACAAATGGCAATGCAAACTTAATGTACTCCTATCCTACTGCATTCTTAACCAAAACCTATCATGAAAACAACTACTACAATGCAATTAACAAAGATCTAACCATATGAGCTTATAAAAACAGTTTGAGTCCACAGATTCTAAAAGCACTCAGCTAAATCTTAAAACTGGTTAGAAAGCTATGAAAAACTTCTGAAAACAGATTATAAGGCCAATATTAAGCTTAACAAAGTTGGCCTAGTGACCCATACCCATTTTGTAACTCCTTTTGACCCATTTTGGGTCTTAACCCAAACACCCCTTTAAATATTTGATTTTTCATTTTGACTTATAAAAAAGAAATTTAAGCCAAGATTTTGAAAGACAAGTTGTAAGCTAGAAACAAAAAGCATAAGCAAGCACTTTTCAACAGATTATAAGCACTAATGATAAGCTAACAAGAAAAAGCTAATTTAAGCTAAAAGTGACAGTTTTAAATGAAATCATAAGCTAAGAACATTTAAACATTAAGAAAGCATAAATAAGCATTTAACAACAATAATAAGCAAGATTAAGCAAAAAATAAGCACAATAAGCTATGCTACAGTAAATAAGCTAAAAAGGTGAAAAATGAAACTTACAATCCCCTTTGCTTAAACAAGGGTCTGAATTGCTCTTAGAGCTTATCAACAAGCTCTAGCTTGTTGAAAACAAGCTAGTATAGTCTTAAAAGCCCTTCCAGGTTTGGCTTTTCTTCCAAATAAGCTGTGATATTTTTGGGGTGATTTCTTTTTGTGATTTTATTGGTTTTTAAGACAGAAAAGTAAACAAGCTTTTAAATAAGCTTTGAATGAATCAAAAGCTTATATAAGAGCTTAATAACAGGATTTAAAAGACAAGTAATGTAAATGACAATGTTTAAAGAAAACATAAAATTTCATTAACTTAAAAAAATACAATGCTAAAAATTTAAATGACAATAAAGTAAATTGCAGTATTAAAAATGGTCAAAATTAGTTAAAACAAGACTAACTGGACAAAAAACAAATGAGCTATAGTTCCTCTACTTATACTAAAAGTCTTCAAAGTCTTGGGCTTCCTTTGATGTGTTTCTTCTGTGAGAGAGAACTGAGGTGTGTTTTCTTTGTGAGAGAGTCCAAAAGCTTATCTAAGCTGTTAATCTTTCTTGGTCTCCAAGTCCAACGATCATAACCTTTCATTTTCTTGTCTTTTTTCATCAACGAATCACAAATAAAAGGATTGACAGCGTGTGTTTGTTGTTTTATGGTGTGGGGTTTGGGTTTAACTTTGTCGTGAGGTGCAGGGGTGACAGTGACAGATGAGGGAGATGATGAATAGTGCTTAGGGCGGGAATTGGTTTATGGTTTGTTCTGTTTTAGTGTTTAGTTTAGGATACAGGGTAAAGATTTTGGGGAAGTGGCAACATTGGTCCTTTATGGTGTTTTGTTGATTGCTTGATGGTCCTATTGTGGGGATATAAGTTTGTGTAATAACATTAAAGCCTTTTCAGTTGTATGGTGTGGGAATTGAGCATGGATAGGTCTTTAAAGGACGTAAAGACTTTAACAGCCTTATCAATAGGCTTGTTAAGTGTTGTGTTTGGGCCATGGTTTGGGCCGGTTATGGATTTTGGGTTTTTAAAGGTATAAGGCTTATTAAGTCTTCATATAATACCTTAACGGGCTGACCCGACCATTAGATGGTGCGGGTGGGCCCATTAAGTATTTCTTCGGTTTTGGCTCCGTCTTTGACTTTAACTTTGTTGGGGTTGACTTTGACTTTGACTTTGGCTTTTTCCGCTCTTTCCATTCCGTGCTGCGGGTTTCGTCGTTTTTGACTTGATTTTTGTCCTTTTGTCGGATATTCGTTTCCTGCATAATATAAGTGAAAACATACAAATACAATGTTTTTTTGGTACGTTTTTGGTCGTATTAAGTCTTTTTTAATGAAAATGGTATTATGTAATTAGCACATACAAAATCCAATACTAATGATATTGCCGTGTCCTCACGCAATTCTTATAAGTAAACACATAAGAAAAACGTAAGAATCTCAAATCCCTCTCGACTAATACCTCGCAAAGTAGCTAAGTGTCATCAATGGGGAAAAAGAGAATCAATACCTCGCAAAGCCCCGTTTTTAACCATTTTTAATATATACACTCAGAAATTATTAACCACCACATATTTTTGTATTTTTTTCTGTTTCTCATTTTTTGTACTTTTTCTTTTTAAGTAACTTACTAACATATTTGACTTTCGTTATTTTTATAACTTTAGGGTCATAGAACAAGACGCATTCCAATCCTAAAATGCCCTAAAAAGGATAAATTCATCGTTCCCAGACTTTTCACCTATTCCAAACCACCTTAAAAACGAAAATCACCGAGTTAAATATAAGATTAAAATTCTAACACACTCAATATTTATAACGGTGTGAAACTTTCACCCTCACCGACAATTATTATATTATTAGGTGAATGTGCCTAATTTGAATTTCAACCATGGATCAATATTTTTGCAAAATTTCTATGCTTCACGCGATATTCGATCCTTTACGTGCTCACGACCGAGAATAATATGTATATGGAAGCGAGATCACTCGCATGCTAGCTTACGTCGAGAGCATATTACGTCTATGCTGCTACATGAGCTGAGCGCAACTCTGATCGAGCCTAAGTGTGACAACACAGTGTTCTATGTATCTCAGTTACCTTAACTGAGTGATCCGATCCACCACGCAGCTAGTTATGCTCGTTAATCGTGGCGTAGCTGGAGCCCTATGGTCCGGCTTTCAAAAGATTCCCCATAGGATTCTCTCTGCATTTGTCCCACGAGTATGCAGTGACTAATTTTCATAGCGAACATACACACACTCTTAAGAAGTGACAGAGTCTATGATCCTCATTCAGATATTGCACTGAAGAGACATACATGAGTACATGTAGTTTATGGAGAGAGAACTACTCTTATAGCCTTAGATCGCCTCTCATAGTACTATGCACACACTATACACTCAGTTTAATTACTGCATTCACACAACTACGACGATTATCCCTTCACATGATCCAATCTGAGTAACGATGATAGGCTACGATCCTCACAGAACACTGAGATAGCTGACAGACAGATCGTTATATAGCTCAGCGACATGTGAGACATGCGCAAGCTACTGTCCAAACTTTATAGACTTTTCTTAGTCGCGGATTAATTACAGTAGTTCTCACTTCCTAGGGCTCGAGTTATTTTCTACAGTTCTACGGCATGCAGACCATCGAGGATATTGTCTGACGCTGAGAGCAAGATGCACTAGTCACAATACTATTCATCAGATTTCAACAACACATCAAGACAAACTTTTAGCTTACATATCAGTCGAGAGGCAATTTGGAGATATCATTACCTACTCAAGCTACATTATGTTCATTTCTTCTCTATCTCTATTTCATAGTTTCTACTTTACACATGTCAGAAAAACATTCTATTATAGTATCTAGGCTGACGGCACTAGATATATATGGGTTAGAGACAAGAGACTTTCTTTTGGGGTTGTATAATGTAGTGACACAAGCATAGGATTAGCGGGGGGATAGTATATTGTTCTTACAGAGAGCGTCAAATCTTACAAACCATGACGAATTTAAACACGATACTTAGAACTCATGAGGAGAGAGAGAGTGGTGATGATGTAAGCAGTTGGTCTAATGAGTTCCAGGCGATCAACTACCATCTTGAGACGTCATACTTGTAGAAAGGACACTTTCAGATAGGAACATTTCGAAACTCTTGAAAGGAAATAAGGTGCCCTATATCATCTAGGAAGTCGCGATGAACGACCTCTGAGGAGCACATTGCTGATACTGATGGTCACCGTAAGAAGAGTCCAAGCAAAGATTACGGCATACACATGCGCGTCTGACATGATAACGATTTCCAGAGATCAATCCTATATCTTCTATCCTTACTCATCTCAAGGCGAGCTACTAGTCTTACACTCTATCATTTTTTCGCGTTCTCTACAGCAATAGACCGACGTCTCTTTACCACAATCATTGACGAACTATGATCGCTTTAGAGTCTAAAAGTTACATAGTTAGACGGATCAAAGCTAGAGATGCTGTAAGTACATCGCTCCCTGAACTCGTGCAGAAAATAGAGGTATTGATGTCATATATCATTCTAACCGCAAGACCGTACAGAAGTAAAGCTCAACTCATTATATGACATGAAACATCTCTCTACCCTTTGTTGATCAGTCTACATATAGTAGAAAGATTATATCAATACTTTGAGAGACGAGCTGATTCTCTTTGGTCTGATCTCTTGTGTGTGGTTCAAACACAGAGCGGTTGCAACAATACGTCAACTACACAACAGCGACTGTGCGGAACATCAAGATGCACCATAATCTTGCGCGAAAGATCCCCGCATTCAACATTCACGTATGTGTACTAACATAACATTAGTTCGCTCGATATTAGATATAGGTAAATTTGTGAACAGTCACCCTGGTGAGAGAGCGCCACAGATCATGACTCTTGAGAGAACTGCCGATACTATGCGATCTAACTGTCTAATAAGACATATCTAAACACGCCAGCTATGGCAGGAGTCACATAGCAATGATTTATCAAATATGAGAGGACTTGCTTGCAAACTAAAGTCATCGTCAAGAGCCTCAGAAGTCGTTGCAAGAGGTGCACCTCTGAAGCGCGACAAAATATTGATGCCCTAGAGCTTTTTCAGCGCACCGAGAGTCACATATCTACACAATCACAGGGCTAAACACAAACACAATCCATGGCCATCAACACTCATATACCTCACTACCACAGAATTTAATTAACAAACAACCTACAACATATACACTATCGGACCTCTCCAGGCGCAGTTGATCAACGTCACACTATGACGGCGCCAATCCTACCATCCAACAGCCACTTACTAATACCTACTAATCACATACTACAGGACATAAGCATCATACACCGCGCACATACGGTGTCCCGCAACACAACACCACTCATCTCGCGCAGACACTATTATCAAAATCTATTCTATGTCTGACCATCACACAGTGCTTTCAAAGATGGCAAGGTCTGTTTTCTTCAGAAAGATGGTTCAGAGACTCGTAGAGCCATACAACTCTCGAGAGGACTGGGTCCCTACGAAATAGTCACATTGGTGCTCCGCCTAGGTGCGAGAAGCTGGAGTAATATGAGAGGATGAGTTAACAAGCGTCACAGACGCTTGAGAACTGAGTCATATCCAAGGTGCAATGTTCAGGATAAACATTGAGAGTTGCAAGAGAGGAGTTAGCGCACTACTGATGAGATACAACTGCGCGATCGAATATTAGAGAACCACGATGATGCATATGGATAAGAACGACACGAGCATGCCAAGTCTCGCCGAGCTGATCACAACCGAGATAAGAAATTATTCATTCCGATAATGCAATAAGAACTAATGATGAGGGAGTCTACTCTGATTAATAGTAAGCACAACAAGAGACACAAAGGGATGGCATCATAGCATGACAGCAGTCATATAGATCTAAGTGAGTCTATTGAGAAAACACACAGGCTAGAACAAGAGCATACACTACATCGCGACAAGAAGTGATGAGACTAACGTGTCGTATGAAGAGCTGATGAGATGGCTAGGCGTCGGAGATCTAGTGAGTGAGGACATGACAAGTGACAAGAGGATGTATGTATGGTGGTGCGGTGCGCGTGTGGATATACGAGCGTATGAGGAGCTCGTTGCGACACTATGGATACACAAAACCATTCATCCACCACTTCCCATGGATCTAAGCATTTATTTTCGTCGAATCAGCGTATATGGACAGAAGAATCATCACTAGGTCGCGTGAAATGTACTGAACACATTCTATCATTGATGATCCTACCGCAGAAGAGAGATAAAGACCCGAGAACTTGAGCACTAATCAAGGGAAGCATGGATGACTGTTTGTGATCATCCGAACATAAGGAACATACTACTAATCTCATTACCATCGATGATCAGCATGCAGAACAAGTATCTTCCAGATTCAGCAATAACTACGTTCTCTGTTGATTCAAAGTGCTATCTATGCGCTTATCTATCACTCTGCAGAAAGATGACAGTCATCCACAGAACTCCGAATACTTCAAAGACAAGATGTTGCTGATGCAAGCTTAGGAGAATGGGGTGGCATTGGATGAAGAGCAGTTATTGTTTATTGCAGGTGGACAAGACAACATTATTGATGAAGATGTGGATGAGCAACCTGTTCAGGATTTAGCACTCAATGTGGACAACGTGTTTTAAGCTGATGAGTGTGATGCTTTTGATTTAGATGTTGATGAGGCTCCCACGGCACAGACTATGTTCATGGATAATTTATCATCCGCAGATCCTGTTTATGATGAAGTCGGTCCGTCTTATGATTCAGACATTCTATCTGAGGTACACGACCATGATCACTATCAGGATGCTGTTTGTGAACATCATGAAGAACAAGAGATGCATGACGATGTACAACCAAACTACGTTGTTAACTCGCATGCTAATTATATGAGTGATAGTAATATGATCCCGTATGAACAGTATGTAAAGGACAACGCAGTGCCAGTTGTACAAAGTAATGTATCTTTTATTCCAAATGATGCATACATGATGATATTTAATGATATGCATGAACCGCAAGCCTAGCCTGTCTCAATCACAACAAAAAACATAGTAGTCGACAATTCATTAACTGCTGAACTTGCAACATATAAGGAACGAGTTGAACTGTATAAAAGACGGGTCAGGTTTGAATTAACGGAAAGAGAACAAAATATTGATGAACAATTAAGAATAGTTATTACTGACCATAATATTAAGGAAGAAACTCTAAAAAAGAACTTCATTCTATAAAAATGCAACTTGCTTCTACCATCAACCATAACAAGTCAATGGTAGAAGAAGTTATGTCTTTGAAAAAGGAATTTAAACAAAAAGAAAACAAATACCTTGAAGAATGTTTGGACATGAAAGCTTTAAAAGAAAAGGTCGAGGATAAATTATACAAACAAGACCAGTCTCTTCAAACAGTTCACATGTTGTGTAAACTAAAGCCCTATTATAATGAACAGAATAAGGTAGCTATTGGCTACAAGAACCCTTTATGCCTTACGCGTGCAAAGCAACTTCAGCCTGCTCTATATAATGGTTATGAAATTATCAAAAACAATCATGTCCTGGCTTTAGTGCACAACACAGAGGATATCCTAGAGATAGCTGCAATCACTAGGAGGAAAATGAATGACAAAATGAAAGACCCTGAGTGTGTGACTCATAAGGTTAAGATTGCACCACCTGATTACTCAAAAGAGAATTATTTAGCGACCTTTACACCACATAAGCAATTGACCCCTGAGCAAATATTTTGGTCTCAAGATCTCATCAAGATGAAAGAAAAAGCTCTCAAAGAGCAGACCACCGCCTCAAGACCCATCAAAGCGTTGACGGTGTATTCGCCAAATACACCTGCAACGCTTGTCCTTAGGGTGCTTCTAACAAAGAGTCAAGTGAAAATTTATATTTTTACACTCATATAACTCTTTTTGAAATTTGAAAAAACCTATAAAAGAGAATTACACCAACTGGGCTCACTGAAGGGGAAAAGGGTTTTGAACAAACCAAGGAATGTTATCTCACCGAGGTCATTCCATTTTTCAAAACGCTTAAAGAACATTTTAAAGGAATTCAAAAGGCTTTAACTAAAGAAATTAAAAAAATGAAAGACATTTTTAAAGAGTTAGAAGCTGAAGTTAACCAAAATGTTGTAAATAGGAAGCATGATGAGATTGAGCGGAAACATCTTATTGCAAATGATAATTTAATTGCTGATTGCTTGTCCAAAGAAGTATTTTATATTGCAACGAATTCTGAGCTTACTGTATCTAGATTTACTGTTGTCTGGAACTTGAAGCAGAGCTTTCTAAATTATGAGATAAGGTTCAAAAAGATGATCATACTGAATTAGTAAAACATTTTTCCAATCTCGAGGTTAATTACTTAAATTTATAGTTAAAGTATCAAAACCTTAAAGAAAGTTTTGGAAACAACCCATCTCCACCCGCTCGAGATACTCCTGATTTTGACTCAGTCTTTGTAATCAGAAAAATGAAAGCTTCCATTCAAGGAAAGGCAACGCATCAAAAAATTGGAACAACAAATTGTCAATTGAAAGTGTCCAGTAAGTGAAGCAATACCTATACTCTTGATTTTAGGACTTAGATTTTCAGACTCATCAATTAACTGTAAAGTATTGTTTCTTCAAGAAACAAAATGAGAATTTTTAGGGCCTTGGATATGGGAAAAAGTTAACAGCTTAATAAGGTATTGTACAATTCTATTAAGATCACATCGTACTAAGTATATAGAACTGACCAACGGCCTTGCTAACTGAAACAAAGAATCTGAAAGCCATATTACTGAAAAATCTAAAATGCAACACTATAGAGTCTGTAAAACCAAGAGTTCTTGCACCCGGTAGGTATGCTATAGATGTTGAACCAATTCGCCCTCACAATAGGAACAACAGGGAAGTTCATCTACATTATCTCAAACATCTTAAGGAAAGTGTAGAAACCCTTTGTGAGATAGTAGAGGAAGCTAAGGTTGAAAGACCATTCGATAGATCACTTGCATCTGCTTGCCTTTACACCAAACACTCTTAGGAACTCTTAGAATATGCGATTGGCACTTGTCCGAAATCCTTTAACCAATGAGATAAAAAGCATGCTCCTACCCCTGTAATTAGGAAAAAGTAAATTACTTTTGAAGAACAACATGACACGTCAAATAGTAACACACACAAACATGTAGAGCAACTGAACACTCAGAAGACTAATGTCCCTGTGCCTCCTTCTACAGGAGTAAACTGTTGCCCCAATGCGAGCGGATCACAGCCTAAGCGCAATACCAAGAAAAATAGGATCTCGTCAGCTAAAGGTGTCAACAAGAAGAAAGTAGAAGAACACCCTATGATAAATAAGTCTAACTTAAGAACCACGAATCGTGTTGATTCTAGTAGTAGCTCTAAGCGTATTGTAATTAATTTAAATTCTGATTTTGTTTGCCAAACATGTAACAAATGTTTAATTTCTAAAAATCATGATGTGTGTGTGGTTGATTATCTGCAATCAGTTAAGGCATCCCCTCTATTCATAATAATCATAATGTTATGCGCAAAGTTAAGCAAGTTTGGAAACCTAAGCAAGTTAGGCAAGTATGAAAACCCACAGGAAAAGTGCTTACCAGTGTTGGTCATCAATGGAGACCCACGGGCAGAATATTCACGTTAGGAGAACAGTGCCCTTTAACTAGGCTCACTAGACCCAAAGTAGCACCTACTAAGCAAAACGAGAATTAGGCCATTACTTGTGCTAACCAACAGGAACCCAACCAAAATTGGGGATCCAACTTTCCAAACTCTTCATCTTCGTCTGTTTTCAAATGCAGGTCGTACAGATCATCCTTTGGTATTTGGACTCAGGCTGTTCAAAACATATGATGGGGGATCGCTCACTGCTCAAGAATATCATGAAAAAGTTCATCAAGACAGTTAGATTCGGGAATGACCAATTTATTGCTATTATGGGTTATGGAGATTATGTGATTGGTGACAGTGTAATCTCCAGGGTATACTATGTGGAAGGACTAGGACACAATCTGTTCTTTGTCGGATAATTTTGCGACTCTGATCTGGAAGTTGCATTCAGGAAACATTCATGTTATGTTCGAGATACGGATGGTGTTGAATTAATTAAAGGTTCTCGCGGTTCTAATTTGTACACTATCTTAGTTGAAGACATGATGAAGTCCTCTCCCATTTGCCTATTGTCTAAGGCGTCCAAGAATAAATCATGGTTATGGCATCGTCGTTTAAACCACTTGAACTTCGGTACCATTAATGACCTTGCAAGAAAGGACTTAGTTAGAGGTTTACCTAGATTGAAGTTTGAGAAAGATTATCTTTGCTCTGCATGTCAACTAGGAAAGAGGAAAAAGCATACCCACAAACCTAAAACCGAAAATACCAACTTGGAAGTTCTTAACACCCTTCATATGGATTTATGTGGACCGATGCGAGTGCAAACAATTAATGGAAAGAAATACATCTTAGTCATCATTGATGATTATTCTCGGTTTACTTGGGTTAGGTTTTTGAGATCGAAAGATGAAACCCCCAAGGTTGTTGGTATGTGCTTAATTACACATACCATTTTCCATTAAAAACGGACTTAAATGACCAAAAACGTACCAAAAATACATTGTATTTGTATGTTTTGACTTATATTATGCAGGAAACGGATATCCGACAAAAGGACAAAAATCAAGCCAAAAATGATGAAACCGAGCACGGGAACGGAAAGAGCAGAAAAAGCCAAAGTCAAAGTCAAAGTCAACCCCGACAAAGTCAAAGTCAAAGACGGAGCCAAAATCGAATAAATACATAATGGGCCCACCCGCACCCATCTAATGGGCCGTGTCAGCCCATTAAGGTATTATATGAAGACTTAATAAGCCTTATACCTTTAAAAACCCAAAATCCATAACCGGCCCAAACCATGGCCCAAACACAACACTTAACAAGCCTATTAATAAGGCTGTTAAGTCTATTAGTCCTTTAAGGACTATCTATGCAATCCCACCATACAACTTGAAGGGCTTAACTTGTTAAAACCACAAACTTATATCCCCACAAAGGACCATCATTGCAATCAAACAAAACACCTTAGAGGACCCATGTTGCCACTTCCCCAAAATCTTTACCATGTATCCCAAACTAAACACCAAAACAGAACACCCCCTTTCTCGCCCTTTTTACCATTTTGGTGTCTCTTCACTTCAACCTCTGGCACCTGCAACTCCATGACAAAACCCATTAAAACCCATCAAACCCTACCATAAAACAACAAACACACGCTGTCAATCCTCTTATTTGTGATTCGTTGATGAAAAAAGACAAGAAAACGAAGGGTTATGATCGTTGGACTTAGAGACCAAGAAATATTAACAGCTTAGATAAGCTTTTGGACTCTCTCACAAAGAAAACACACCTCAGTTCTCTCTCACAGAAGTAACACGTCAAAGGAAGCCCAAGACTTTGAAGACATTTAGTATAAGTAGAGGAACTGTAGCTCATTTGTTTTTTGTCTAGTTAGTCTTGTTTTAACTAATTTTGACCATTTTTAACACTACAATTTACTTTATTGTCATTTTAAATTTCAAGCATTGTATTTTTTTAAGTTAATGAAATTTTAAGTTTTCTTTAAACATTGTCATTTACATTACTTGTCTTTTAAATCCTGTTATTAAGCTCTTATATAGGCTTTTGGTTCATTCAAAGCTTATTTAAAAGCTTGTTTTCAATTCTGTCTTAAAAACCAAAAAATTACAAAAATCCACTCCTCAATTACCTCAGCTTATTTTGGACGGAAAGCCAAACTTAGAAGGGCTTTTAAGACCATACTAGCTTGTTTTCAACAAGCTAAAGCTTGTTTTAAACTTGATGAGTACTGATGATGTTCTGAGACCAAGGCTAGGTTGGTGCTAAAGGAATATCGACAAAGGAGGGTTATAGAATTCGAGGAATCATTGCACCAGGTTGCACGTGTCGAGCTTATTTAGGTATCATTCATCGCCATGCGCTAGTAAAAACATGACCATCTTATCAAATGGATGTCAAGACAACATTCCTTAATGGCGAGTTGAAAGAAGAAGTCTATGTTAGTCAACCAAAGGGTTTCGTTGATCCAGACCATCCGACACATGTTTATCGTCTGAAGAAGGCTTTGTATGGTTTAAAGCAAGCTCCTCGAGCGTGGTATGATACCTTTTCACGATTTCTCTGGACAACAAAGTTTTTTCCCAGGTTGCAGTAATCCACATTATTCACTTCTAAAAACAGGCAAACATATTCTTCTTGTTCAAATATATGTAGATGATATCATATTTGCCTCGACCGACCCGAAAGCGTGTGACATATTTTCCAATGAGATGAGTTCCAAATTTCAAATGTCAATGATGGGATAAATGTCTTTTTTCCTAGGTTTACAAGTTTCTCAAAATCCAGGAGGCATTTTGGGATGGATTCCTGTGACCCTGTTGATACACCCATGGTGGATCGACTTAAACTGGAGGAGGACCCCTTAGGGATTCCAGTTGACCAGACTCGATTTCGTAGCATGGTCGGCTCCCTAATGTATCTCACTGCCAACAGACCCGACCTTGTATTCACTGTATGCATGTGTGCTAGGTATCAGGCTTCGCCTACCAAAAAACACCTTGAAGCACTTAAACGGGTCTTTCGATATCTCAGAGGAACCATTAATTGGGGTCTTTGGTATCCGAAAGACACCGCTATGGCACTAACGGCCTATGCAGATGCGGACCATGCAGGGTGTCAAGACACACGAAGAAGTACGTCTGGAAGTACTCAGTTCCTTGGAGATAAATTAGTCAGCTGGTCATCAAAGAAATAAAAGAGCACTGCGATTTCAACAACAGAGGCTGAATACATTGCCATGTCTGGATGTTGTGCTCAGATACTTTGGATGAGATCACATCTCTTAGACTATGGCTTTGTCTTCAATAAGATTCCCCTGTATTGTGATAATCACAGTGCCATTACTCTCTACTGCAATAATGTCCAGCACTCCCGATCTAAGCACATTGACATACGACACCATTTTATACGAGAGCAAGTTGAGAAGGGCGTGGTTGAATTGTACTTCGTGACGATAGATTATCAGCTCGCGGACATATTCACCAAAACATTACCAAGAGAGCGGTTCGAATTTTTAATAATTTAATTTCAGTAAATCAGTTTTTAATTCATATAAAAAAATATAAAAGTCAAAAAAATATAATCCTTTTTTTTAAATTTTCTTTTATTATTTAGGACTTAGGAAAATTAAAATTGCATTTGTAGGGTTAAAATTTTACAATTTCGTTTTTTAAAGAACGAGATTTGATCCCGTTATGGTTTTTCTTCATTTTTTCACTTTAAATGCTTACTTTTTTGTTTACTTTTCTTTGTTCTTGCATTTTAGTCACTAAGGATTTATTAAAAGTTAAAAAATCATTTTAGGATTAAATTTTGATAATTTAGTTTTTTTTAAGTCGCGTTTTTTAGGATTCCCGTTATCGTTTTAGGGTTTTAGCTCTTATAGTTTTTGTTTTTAGTTTGCCTTACTTATTTTTCCCGTAGTTTTGAAAATCAAACCTAATCAAATCTTTGTTATTCAAACATCAAATGTCAAACCGACTTTCGACTCTTCATTGCACGCCTCGTTAGGAGAACGACCCGGGAATATCATATACTACTCGAATTTCATTGATTTTATTTCTTTAAACGTTATCAAGGGTCAATTTTGAAAATTAATCGGACTTGAATTTTTCATAAATTTGACACTCAATCAATGACTACAATTCTTTCAATAGAAAACGAGTCATTGATTGAGGGGGAGAGTGTTTTTCAAATTTATGACATCTAACGGGCATTATAATTCATCAAATATTTAATTGGTAAACGGTTTTTGTATTGATCGGGTTCACTAATTGAAGGGGAGTTAAATTTATTTTAACTCAAAAGGCCATTATTGTTAATTACTTGTGAGTATAGGGACTTATGTGCAATCTGCTAAATAATTCCTAGGCTTATGAAACAATAAGGACCATTTGTGCCTTTTCTAAAACTCAAATAAACCTTAATAAGATCTCTAGCAAAAAAGAAATGGATTTAGGAAGTTAAGGGACCAAAACTGCCAAATGATGAAACCTCTAAAAGTATAAAAGGTGCCAGCGAGTTACTATTGGTCAAACGTTCAAAATCCAGTCTAACCTTTTCTCAAAAAAACCAAACACATAACTCGCTACTTTGAGACTTGCTTTGATTCTTGATTTTTGTGATTTATCTTGCTAAGGTACCTATTGTCTTATGATCTCTATTTAGTAGTTATATTAAATATAAAACATGGCAGCCTATATCTCAATGAATCTTCATTAATCAATGTGCTCGACTTGTTTTATCATCTACCCTCTATATTGTTTAATTCTTATGGCGTGATAAGTGCTTAATTGTATATATAAATTACCCGGGATTTTGCCAAATAAAAGCCAGAAAATGCCAAAGGAATAGAAAAATTTGTGCTTTTGTGTCTATGTGCGAAGGATAATAAAGACAAAAAGAAGCAAAATCAGTCAAAAACCGACAAGAAACGGAAAAGGCAAGACAAAGAGTGAAGAATAGAGCTAATCAAAAAGCCGGATCAGCCCGATGCAAGAAAAGGAAGTCAATGAAGATCAAAATAAAAGTCAAAGGTCCAATAGTGACAAGTTTGCAAAGCTCAAGGGTTTATTTGATTGAAATAAAGACAAAGGACCAAAGTTGCAAGAAGTTTAAAGTTGCTTTTCATAAGGAAAAAGGAAATAGAGACCACAAGGGCCGAATATGACAAAACCCAAAAGTGCTTTTACACTATAAACGGTAGAAATGAAACACAAGGACCATTCATGACAATAGGGCAAAGTTTTAAACACAAAAGCGGGTCAAAGTTCTATAACTGTCACCAACAGAATTTCCCGCCAAAAATCCCCACAAACCCAACCTGCCAAATCACCCTTCCCCGCTCCTCCAAGCTCAAGTTTACCTGATATTTTACACCCTCTACATCATCGCGCATACGTGGCATCACTCTATTGGTCTAATTTCATCTTAAGTCCACGTGGCAGCTCATAATTGGCTCGAACATGTCATAAGCTCATCAACAACACAAGCTTTAATCCTCTCATTGATTCTCAGCTATAAATAGAAGCTTAGGGTTCAATTTTAGTGAGTAGTTAGCAGTTTTATTTTTTTTCAGTTTGTAATTTTTCGTATTCTTTTAAGCATTTTCTCTTAAGCTTTTTAAATTCAGCTTTAAATACTTATACCTTTGTTATTTCTACTTGTACTTAACATTTGAGTAATAAACAATCAGGTATTTGAAGTTTTCAATTGCTTTGATTATCATTTTTGAGCTGTTTTTCATCTAATAAGCTCTCAATAAGCTCTTTTGAGCTTATTCCTTGTTCATACAAAGCCTTCAAATTCAGTCAAATTTTTTTTTTTTTTTTTTTGTGTATTTAAGCAATTCATTTACTAAATCTAATCCATTTACATCAAAATCATGATTACTTGAGGCATTTGAGTTCATTTTGAAGGTTCAAAGGAGAAATAAGCTCAAAATCAGCTTATTGAGTTTATTAAGGTTTAGAGGCTTTAGAAGCCATTAGGAACACTTAAGCTTCTTCTCTTGGATAGCTTAAGTGTGAAGATTCTTCAAATCTCAGGTTTCCTTTTCTAAACTTCAATTTAGCATTTATAAGCTTAATTCATTTTAGCTTATTCTTTTGGAATATTATGCTTAATCCTTCTTATTTTGCTTAGATTAGATTATAGATGTAGAAGTTTTTAAGCTGTCTAAGTCAAAACTCATTTAGGTTTAATTAGTTTACAATTCTGTCAAATTGTAGGAAGTGGCTAGGAGAGAAAGTGCTTATTTCCTATTAATAAGCTAGGACTTTTAGTTTTAAAATAGCTTTATCAGGTCATTTTAAGTAAAAGTAGATAAAAGGTTTTAGGAGTGTAAGCTTTTAAATAGATTTTAAGTGTATTTTAGTTATGACAGTCATAGTTAACTAGTGTTTGGGTTAAGTCTTGTTTTGACTTTTAAAGTCAAAGTAACCCTGTCAAAAACCTTTGCATAGTTGAGTTTAACAAATTAATGAAGTTTTACACAGGTTTTGAACATTAGTTTGTGGAAATTCCAAGTTTTGAGTTTAATAAGTTTGAGATACACCCAGGGGAGTTTTAAGAGTTTAGTGTTTTTAGACTTAAGAGGTTATTAAGCATTCTAGTGTTCAATTTAGGAGAAAGTAGGCTTAGATATAAGTAGTGAGTTAGTACATGAGTTTTAAGTTTAGAAATTAGCTGGCATTTGCACATTTGCCAATTGCATCAGCAAACAGCAGTATTAACTGCTGTTGCTTCATAAATATTTAGCTTTCTTTTTAAGCCCTTATGATTAAAATTAGGAATTTAGTTTTAAGCAATCATTTTTTTTATATAACATTCTATTAAGCTTTTTAAAAGTCATACATTAATTTCATTTTTTAAGCTTTTAATATAGCTTATAGGTATCTGCAAAAGTAGTATAGCAACAGTTATAGTAATAGCTTATTTTCTTAATGATTTCTTATTTCTAGTTTTAATTTTTAGAAACCTTTTATCTAGGTTAGCTTAATATCCATAGTATAGCTTATTTCCAAAGTTTAAGCTCTTAGGAGTTAGATTTCAGCTGTTTAGCTTATTAGAAAAAACTTAAAATCAGTATTAAGCTGAACTTGCACTTTTTGAAAGCACATTTCTTGTTAAACTTGTTAACTTTCTCCTTATTTCTTTCTAGATATCTCTAGCATACATCATAAGCATCAAGTAGCTTCTTTTAGTTTTCAATTTCATGTAGTAATAAGCTTGTAATAAGCCAAAACTTAAAAAGTTAGGAAAATCCTTTGTTTCTGTGAACAGTTTCAAAAAGCTAAGATTTTAGCTTATTCAGTGGATAAAAGTAGAAAGTGTCTTTATTAAAGTTGTTTAGAATAAGCTGTTCTATGACTTTCATGTTTTAAGCTTTTGCTGAATCTCAATTTTTAATAAGCAAAAAATAAGCCATAGCGTAGGGTTTGTTTTGTAATTTCTAGATAGTTAGAGGTTTACTGTTTTAACTAAAGTGTAAAATCTAGAAAGTTAGCCCGCCTACCCTTTAGTTTTGTTTCTTACACTTTCTACCCTGTTCTTTCTAGATTAATAAATAGAATTAATATTTTTCAAATTAGTTTTTATTAAATTTAGGGTTAGGTTTTAATTGATAAAATTAGATAAAATGAATTGTTTAAAAAACCTAAAAACCCCAAAATAATCTTCTTTTTCTTCTTATCCATTTAATTCTTTTCTTAACCCTCTATATTGTTTAATTCTTATGGCGTCACTCTTCATGTTTAAAGAGTGTTCGTCTTGTGGAGCTTTGCACAATAAATCATGTGCTTTTTCTAAAGGGGGTTTCGTTGGCAAGTTTGTTCATGATCCTAATAAAACACCCGACTCGTCTCAACGACCCCCTATTTTTGAAAAAAATTGTCCCAAGTGTGGAGACCCGGTTGAAGGTCTATATTGTCGACAATGTGCTCTAATACGAAAGAAATTAGAGGAAGTTTTCCAAGACTTCCATGACATTTTCTAGTCATCCAATGACAATCCTAACGTCGTTAATGTGGCTCAAGAGCCATTAGTCTTCAATCAGGACCCTAGTGAAAATCCTTCACAAAGTCCTCCACATATTGACCACAATTGTTGTTACGAGTGTGGTGATTCGTTAGACGGAATTTTTTGTCAATGATGTACTTGTGAGTCTTATGGGAAAGGTGCTCATTATGGTTATAATTGTCCACCAAAAGTTCCGATTATCTCTAATCCGGAACCATGCCATAATCAAAACGTTGATGAGTTCCCACAAACTTTACCAAGTTTTCATCCAATATGCTACTCTGAAGATGGAGGTCCATTCACTTATGATTCAACTCCTAATTTTGTCGATGATTCTTCTAACGTTTCTAACCCACCTCCACAACCTCCGACGTATTCTTATGAGTTTTGTGGGAACGATACTTATTATGGTTACGATTGTTCACCTCGAGTTCCGTTTATCTATAATCCGGAACCGTGTTACAATCAAGACTTTAATTTCCCACAAAAATTTCAAAGTTTTTAACAACAATACCTTTGTTGTGAAAATTGTGGGGGTCCTTATGCGACTTTTGAATGTCAAACAATGAATGAAGATTGTTATCATGAGTAAATATGATCCTAATTCTTTCGGTTTTGACCAATTTCAACCCCCGTAATATACCGTCAATCATCCTATCTTCAATGCTCAAAATGAGCTTCTCAATTCTCAAAATGAGCTTATGGAGCAAATGACATCCATATGTGATATGGTTAGTCAATATATGCAAAAGAAGGAAAAAGAAAAGCAAATTGCGGAAGAGCAAGCGGCTAAAGCTCGATATTGGAAGATTCACATTTGCTACAATGATGACGATGACGAGGAAAGTTCTATTCCCTTGAGAGATATTATTATTTCTGAACTTCCTCTGTGTGTTGCAATCACACCTGTTTTATCAACCGAGGAGCCCGTTGACTCTCTCATAATGGAGGATGAGCATCTTGACACTATTCTGGCAACAGAATCGGATGAAGTAATAAAGTCTAGTGTTGAGATCCTTGTCCGAATCCTAAGTGAGTCTGAGGGTATTCCTGACAAGATGTGTGATGTGACTTTTCATGATAATTCTCCACCTCTTGACATTTCAAAAGATCAATTTGAGGATTTATCCGATTCTAACGATGATTCCACTTCGATTGATGACGATTTTTTCTCTATTGACGACATCGAGTATGTTGAGGCATCACCTCCCCATTCTGAGCTCGTCAGCTTAGAGGTGGTGGAGATTGTTATCCCGGAAGTTGGAGGGATTGATGTTGATATTCTTCTAACAATCAAAGACGATATTCTTTGTGAAAAATTGTTAAATGTCAATCTTCTTATTGCTAAGATCGAAGCATTAAAAGATAATCCCACTCCATCTCCCGATTTTGTGACCAAGTCTTCCTCCACATCTCTTAACTTTTTCTTGGAGGAGACTAACACCTTTGATAATTCTTTACCTGAATCTGAAACTTTTTGCTTTAATATGGAAGAGATTAGTAGTGGCAGTCCCACTTCTTATTCGGATTTATCTCTTCCGGATTATGAAGCATTCTTTCGTGATAGTGAACTCGATTCGGGGGATTTCACTATGGATGTGGTGGAAGATATTTTTTATAATCCAACAAGAGAACCAAGAGTTCATGTGCCTAATGTTTTGCCCACCCATCCCACCCTTCACCTGGATCTGGATTTAATTCTTTCTAGTGATTCTCTCTTCGCTTATGTTGTATGGATCTTTCTTCCTTTTCTTACATATCCAGTTGCTCCTCTATATCTTTTCTCCTCCGGGAATGAAGATACCATTTTTAACCCCGGCATCTCCATTTATCATTCTTTTATGACCGGGTGTATCTCATCAGAGTGGAACTTTCATGAAATTCAATGTTTATCCAAACCACTTGAATGAAAGTCTGGTGGAGATTTTATCTTCCACTTGCTTCCCCATGGACCAATGAATTCAGGGTCGAGTTAGGCTCAAGACTCGGTTAACAAAAAATAAGCGCTTCGTGGGTGGCAACCCATGCTTATCCCTTAGTTTTATTAATGAATAAGTGTGTTATGAGGAGGCTCGCCTCTTCCATAATCCGTGTTTTGTGTTTTGTGGTTTATTGTCCAGGATTTCCTGGATTGTGATGACTCTCGTGCTGGCGGTTTTGTCCTTCACTCACTCGAGCTTCACATCCTCAGCTTCATTTGGGAATCCAATATCCAAATCTTATCGACTAACATTTATCTTTAGCATAGTTCATAGACGGCTTTAGTATGACGCAGGTACCCTTTAAAACATCGAGGAC
>BQNB010108049.1:0-23036 GCA_026074375.1 Tanacetum coccineum | reverse complement strand
AAAACCAAACGCTACCCTAATCTGGTGACCGAACCAAACGCACCCTTACGGTGTAACACTAAACCGAACGCACCCTTATGGTGCATAAATCAAACGCACGCCGAGACAACCAAACGCATCCCCCCTAGGCTGACCCGAACAGCCAAACGCACCCCATGGTGCTTACCATACAACCCAAACGCACTCTTTAAGGTGCAAAACAAACCAAATGCCCCTCCCCCTTTGCTGCCATTAAACCGAACGCACCCTTGTCATTGCTTGGAACCACCCGCACCCTTGTGTGTTTTATGAAAAACAAAACCAAACCAACCCTTTTATGGTGGTTGTGGTGGTTAGTGGTGGGGTGGTGGAGGCGCGTGGCGGAGAGTGGTATAGTGGATCGAATAGATCGTGTGATGAGGAGAAGATTGGGACTTGGTCGGAAAAACTAACCGGAAAAACTTTTCCGGCGACGGCCGACGGTGGCCGGAGGTGGGGGAGGGGTGGCCGGATTATTTGGGAGAGAGAGAGTGTTTTATAAAAGTGTGTGTATAAGAGATGGAAATGAATTAAATGTTATAAACTTTTATTTATATATAAAAGTTAAAAAAATGAAATGGCAAGTGAGTATTACTTGAGGGTTAAAAGTGTAAGTTTTTAATGTAGTTTTTATAACTTCCGGTTCGGGACTCGTTTGGATGACTTAACGAATGATTCAACGCGCGAAACTTGCGCCGTTGTTTTCCAAATCATTTTTCTGATAAAAATGAGTATTCACTTGATAATATTTCATAAATATTTTATAACATTTAATAAAATATCTGTTATTTATTTTGTGAACCGGTTACGTCTCGTTCAAAAGTAAAAATAGAAATAGATTTTTAACCCGTATATTTGCGTTATCAACAAACGTTACTGAATAAAATGATGACTAATTTATTAAATATTTTTATTTAATAAAAAGTGTAAATCAATTATAATTTAATTATTTTCTCGTTTCTAAATCTTGCGAGGGCATTTCAGTCACCTTCTGACTGTTTTCGGGTCTCGGTCAAAACTAAAAAGTTGTCAGGAATGTCGTTTTACATCAAATTGCTTTAGAGTCCGAATAATGAAAACGTGATTTAGCTACTCGTTTTTGATAATTCAACCTAGGAATAACTTATATCTCCTTTAAAAATTCCGAAAATTCTCGGATGTTACAGTACCTACCCCTTAAAGAAATCTCGTCCCGAGATTAAATTTGTGTTATCCGATTGTGTGACCAAGGAAAGACTTAAGGTTTAATAAACTCGTTCTAAACAAGACGCTGATAACTTTAATTCATCAAATTCGGATGTTTCTACTCTTCTCAAACTCCCAAAAAATTTGGCTAGTTTTGTCCATCGAAATTTAAACCCATCAACATGGGTATCTCAAAATAAATTCATTACAGATCTACATGACTGGTATAACCGAGTTATAGGGAAAGTCTCATATGTATTGAAAACTCAAGAAGAAGTGTATCGCGTGAGTATGTTTGTATAATGGTGGTGGGGTGGGTAGAATTCTAAATGTCCGAGGACGGAGTCTCGTTTCTACTATCTGTAATGTTCGATGATTTCACATCAACATGCTTATAGTATGTAAGAAACCCAACTTACTTGCATTATTCTAGCGATGTATCGCAACCGTAAGTCTTCCTACTAGTTTCCCGAAATGAAAAGTCAACTATCTGTTTGCGTCGCTAGGTGTTTAGTCTCGTTAAGGGAATTGCATTACCTATTGGATAAAGTTGTATCAGTCGGGACCGCTCCAGGACCCAACAGTAGCGACCATAACGTCAATACTATAACAAGAAAATGGGTGACGGGAAAATTGCACTCAGTCTGTTAGCGCTCCACAGACATTTGATTGGCAAGACTTTGCAAGGCAAAAGTAATACTTAAGAATGGAGAAAAGGTAGCTCCAACGTGATGCCTTAAGATCTGCTGAGTAGTAAGACACGATATGTGTTCTAGACCCTTTTAAAAAAAAACGGATTCTTGTGATTATCGTTTCAGGGTTCATACGCGTGTCATATCGGATACATTAAGCCCACTCATTTATAATTTTCTATTAACATAAAAGAGATCGTCCAAAATTATCGTAAGTAAAAATGATACACTATGGTTCGGTGATTTACAACTTATTTATTATTTAACTTAAGAGAACGTCACAATCCTATTTAAAATTAAACAGATTATAAATATCCTACTTAATAATTCCCGATGCAAACCTACCCACATAACTTCAAGGTGATGGATTACATGACGATGCATGTGTTCTAAGAATATATAGGGACGAGTGTTCCAAACTCTTGTCTTCTGGGAGGCGGGAGTAAAACTATCAGGGGAAATCACAATGGTTGTTCGAGATCGTTAATGATACTCGTTAGAGTAAATAAGGTAAAAAGTCTCGATGAAACAATCAACAAAGCAATTATCATATAAATCCTCCGATTACCAAGTCCCGCCCTATACAAGACTTGTAATTACTTAGATTCACCCACATAATTCTATGTAAAACATAACTGAAACGGCTTTGTTAACATAACAATTATCATAACAATCCTCATTTACAAGTCCCCCGCCCATACAAGACTTTGTAATACTTAATTCATAACACAATCCCATGTAAACAAAATTGTGAACGTGTCTTGTTACATATCATTATCAATATCAATCCTTATATTACAATCCCGCCCATACAAGACTTGTAATACATAGATCATACAAAATTCCCATTAAACAAAATTGTGACGTCCTTCGTGTAGCACGATAAGAAGAAAAGCTATGAAGTAGAAATAATATTCTTAAGACCATTGATTTAACTTACATGTCTGAGGTATAATTGAGACCCATTTTGCCACTCACAAAGTCTAAAAGTAGATTGAGACCAATTGTAATAACTCACAATTGTCCTGAGTATAATTAAGACCTATTGTGCAACTCACAATAGTCTAAGAAGTAAGAATGAGACCAGTGTAAAACTCACAATGTCTGAGGTATAATTGGAGACCATTGAGCAACACACAAATGTCTTTAAGAAATGGCTCTGGTATTTTATTATATAATAACTCTTATATAAATAACGTGCGATATACGCAAAAGATATAAGCATATACATTACATAAAATGTATGTCATGTAATCGACTTACTGCAAGCACGTGAATTGTGAATCACATAGAGCAAGTATTCGTGTATGCACATTGAAAAGTATGGGATTGATGTGCGATATTATGTGAAAACGGTTTATAGTCAAGGGGAAAATAAGCAACCTAGGTTCTTATAACCAAGGCTCTGATACCAATCAGTAACACCACCCCAAAAATATAACAACCGCCGCGGAATACACATGGGTGAAACTTCATAATACATCATGCTAGATACAAGAGAACGACCTCTAATGATTCGTTTGTAAAAAATAACGCTGATTTTCTGAAATCCAAATTAATAGTGTCCGTAATTGCATCACAATAGAAATAGTAATACACCATAAAAAACTTGAATGTAAAGACTTCAATGCACATCCAAATAATCCAAACATCTAATTCACTGCAGAGAAAAACATGAGCTTAAAATGTCAACATTAATAGTTTT
Organism: Tanacetum coccineum; assembly: GCA_026074375.1. Classification (NCBI taxonomy): domain Eukaryota; kingdom Viridiplantae; phylum Streptophyta; class Magnoliopsida; order Asterales; family Asteraceae; genus Tanacetum; species Tanacetum coccineum. The sequence goes on along the minus strand of BQNB010108049.1, from coordinate 19,436 downwards.
TGAGATCATAGATTAGTATTTAAATTATGAATGTACGTTCAAATGAATGTGTTTTTGTCCAATGAGTCATCACAGAACCATGTAAAAAATCCCCAAAGAATTATAAAGAAAGCAAGACACATTGTATGTCCGCAAAAAGTACCAATCGTATCCCAAATATTAAGAAAGAGTGCCACGCCACATTTTAATGTCACCAAAAAGTACCATACTTATTCCCAAAATTTAAAAAGAGTTGGCCGACATTCGTTGGTAATTGGCATTATATTACACATTTCACCATAAGTACCAATCTATTCCCACATATTTATAAAGAATGCAAGCCAATTAATGTCACCAAAATGTTTCAAGTATGTATTGCCACTTTATTCAAGGCAACGTAAATATCCATGTGTGTATAAAACAATGATTACGATTACTCTAAGTTCATGAAACTGCGACGTAGACTTGTATGTATGCCACTTTATTCAAGGCACCGTAAGAATGTACCCATTGTAGGTTTGTTCCCTCCAAGAACACCCGGGCAGTAATAAAAAAATGTGTTCCCCTCGATTGGGTGTTCTTCCAAGGAAAACCCTGGCATGTATGCAAATAGTGTTCCCCTCATGGGTGTGAGTCCTCTGTGTCCAATAACACCCGGGCGTTATGCAAACTAATATGTTCCCATCATGGGTGTTCCTCCAAGAAACACCCAGCAGAATGAATGTTGGCCCCCTGCAGGCGCCTCATCAAATCGTGCAATCCTGAGTCATGGTAAGAAAGTCGTTATCCCCAGTGGCTACTAGTCACGCCGAACGGGATTGTCGATCCCAAATAGATCAATCTATTAACTTCACGCTTACCCTGCCGATAATTAACAGTTCATGCAACTTAAAGCTACGTCCATAAATCCATTTCAAAGTAAAGTATGCATACGTGACCAAAAATGAAGTCCAATTAATTATCCCATAGCGACGCTATGTAAGCATGAGTAGGTAAACTAATTAGTAAAAAATCCATGTAAATGCATATTGTTACACAAGCATTTTCTCACCCCCAAAATAATGTACAACAAGTAAAACAGGGGAGCTATAAACTCACCTTGATCAAGGACCACGATCAAATAATCCATATAAATCACAACCCGGTAATCTGCAACGATCTCGCCACGACCTATAATTATTGTCGCTCTATTATAATACACTATGAAATATCGAACAACCCAACGATACGTACATCGTAATGCGACGAAATCATACATATATATATGTGATGAGATACCACTTGCGCGTACTTTTAAAACCCATTGTTTTTTCCTTAACCCTTAGTATATTATATGAATATATACTATTTTCCGTCCAATCATAGCTTATGTCGAATATTTACCGAAAGTTACTATTTTTAGACTCTTCGTTTTTAGAACCGAACAATGGTCTTAAATATAATTAATTGAAATAATATATCAAAGAACCGATCTTAGATTTTGACTCACTACCGCTATGTCTAAATTTTAAAACTGACAATCCTCGCGGCAAAGTAAAACGTCATTACGAACAACTTTCGTAGTTTTCGCCGTAAGCTAACGGACCTTCAAAAGTGCTCAAAATCGTTTTAATTAATAGAGCCGTCAGATTTAATATATCATAAAATAATTTATTTTCATTAAAGTGTATATCCGATTTCACGTCCAGTTCTTCCTTATTGGGAGTTAAAAAGTCCCTTTATATCAAAACGTCCTCAAAATATAATTGTTTAAATTTTGTTAAAACCAAAAGTCCTGACTATTTCACCAAAGTCTCTGATATCCCCGAATCTCATGTTTATTGCGTGAAGTTCCCTGCCACAATTATCCGTTATAAAAACGCGCCAAAGTCCGTTTTTAGTTCAAAACTCGTCTAAACTATATCTAGTATTCGCGCTTAACATTATATCAATCCCGTTTTAAATATTTAAGATCACAATTTATTTAGACTACGCAAAGTTAAACAGATTCATTCATCACATATACCACGAGAGATAAGCGATAAATAAATGGAAATAATCGAATGCTTTTAAATTAAACGCACCCTTTTATTCGTTGTCAACACAATCAAAACGCACACCGGGTTTCGGTGTCACAATATCGAAACGCACCCAGTTCCCGTTGCAAACCAAACACCGACCAACAAACCCGACGCCCGTCTGTCCCACAGCCTAACCCGACAAACCCTCGTACGGTTGTAACCCACAACCCGACCGCACCCTTTGCGGCTGACCCGAAACCCAAACCAACCCAAACCCGACGCACCCCGTGTGGTTATAAACCACGAAACCAAACGCACCCCGGCTGTTTGACAGCCAACCCAAACATCCCCTGGCTGTTAATGACAGCCGAACCAACAAACACACCCTCGGCTAATTACTACAACCAAACGCACCCCTTTTATATTTCTATAAAACCATACAAACACCCCTAGCTGCTAATAACAAACCGAACGCACCCTTGGTGCTAGTGTTAAACCAAACGCAGCCCTTGGCTTCCATAAACCCAACGCACCCGGTGTGGTGTTACCACAAACCCGACGCACCCTTGGCTGTGAACCTGCCAAAACCAAACGCTACCCTAATCTGGTGACCGAACCAAACGCACCCTTACGGTGTAACACTAAACCGAACGCACCCTTATGGTGCATAAATCAAACGCACGCCGAGACAACCAAACGCATCCCCCCTAGGCTGACCCGAACAGCTAAACGCAAACCCCATGGAGCTTCCCATACAACCCAAATAAGAACGCACTCTTTATGGTGAAAACAAACCAAATAGCCCCCCCCCCTTCTAGCCCATAAACGAAAAAAAAAAAAAGCAGAACGCAAGAACCCTTGTCATTGCTATGGAACCACCCTTACCCTTGTGTTTTTATGAAAATAACAAAACCAACCAACCTTATTTTAAGGTGGCTGTGGTGGTTAGTTGGTGGTGGTGAGTGGAGGCCGCGGGCGGAGAGTGGTTAAACACTGGTGGATCAAAATAGATCCGTGTGATGAGGATAAGATTGGGACTAGGTCGGAAAAACTAACCGGAAAAACTTTCAGGCGACGGCCGAACGGTATGTGGCCGAGGTGGGAGGAGGGGTGTGGCCGGATATTGGGGAGATAGAGAAAGTTATAATAAAAGTTGTGTATAAGAAGATGGAAAATGAATTAAATGTTAATAACTTTTATTTCTATATATAAGTTAAAAAATGAAATGGCAAGTGAGAATTACTAGAGGGTTAAAAGTGAAAGTTTTTAATGTAGTTTTTGATAACTTCCGTTTCGTGACTATTCGTTTGTGTATGACATAAACGAAGGATTCAACGCTGCGATTAACTTGTGCCCGTTGTTTTCCAAAAACTCATTTTCTGAATAAAAAAGAGTGTATTCACTCTGATAGTAGGTTCATAAATATATTAATAACATTTAAAAAAATTATCTGTTATTTTAATGTGTTAACACGTACGTCTCGTTCCAAAAGATAAAAATATCAATAGATATTTAACCCGTGTATTTGCTCTATCAACAAACGTTACTGAATAAAAAAGATGAACTAATTTTATTAAAATATTATTATTGTTAAACAAAGTACAAAACTTGCTCTAACACCTGTCTTAAAAGCTTTGAAACTCTTAAAACTCAACTTGATAATTTAAGAGTAGAATTTAATAAATCTGAGTTTAATCTAGTTACTTACAAAAGAGGGTTAGCATCTGTAGAAGAACAACTTGTCTTTTACAAGAAGAATGAGGTTATGTTTTGTGACCAAATTGCTTTTCTAAAAAGAGATGCCTCATTTAAAGACTCAGAAATCAATGCTCTTAAAATTGAGATAGAGAAGCTTAAGAATGAAAAAGAAAGCAATCAGATTAAAATTAACAAATTTGAAAATGCTTCTAAATGCCTAGACAAATTAATAGGGAGCCAAATATCTAATAACAGTAGAAAATGTGTGGGGTATAATGCTGTTCCACCTCCACCTACAGGATTATTTGCACCCCAACTATTGATTTGTCAAACTCTGGTCTTGAGGAGTTCCAACAGCCTGAGTTTAAAGGATATGGACCTAAGGCCAGTAAGAGTGTCTGTGTAGATACCTCTAATGAGGTTAAGAAAACTCTTGATACCCTATTGGTTGAGGAGTTGGTGTCAGAAAAAAGGGAAGCAAACTATTTTTCCTGCTAAAATAGAATTTGTTAAACAACAAGACAAAACAGCTAGGAAACCAGTTAAGTATGCAAAGATGTACAGATCACAAAAACCTAGGGGACATCAAAGAAACTAGAATAATCTTAAATCCCAACAGCTAGGTAGTGATTTTGTGATGTATAATAAAGCATGTTTTGTTTGTGGGAGTTTTGATCATGTTTAAGCTCATTGTAAATACCATCAAAGGGAAAGGATGGTATATGGGAATAATTATAACAGGGTGAACTACAACTATACTACCAACATGACTCACCCTAATGCTCAAAGGAACATGGTTCCAAGAGCAGTTTTAATAAAGACTGGCCTAAAATCTTTTAATACTGCCAGGATAGTTAATACAGCTCATCCCAAATCCATAATTTTTAGTGTTAAACCATTGTTACGTTTTTCAAAATCAGCACAATCAACTGTAAAAAGGCCCTATCAATCAAAAACAGTATTAACTAACAAAAATTTTAGCCAAAAAGTTAATACTGCCAAGGTAAAAGTTAATATTGTTAGGCCAAAAGCAGTTAATACTGCTAGGCCAAATTCTGTAGTTGTTAATACTGTTAGGGCTAATCAGGCTAATGCTGTTAAGGCCTCAGCATGTTGGGTTTGGAGACCTACCAAACTTGATAGTGCATCAATCACTTTGAAGAAACATAATTATATTGATGCACGAGGCAGATCCAAGTCAGTAATGGCTTGGGTCCCCAAAGGAAACTAAATTCCTTATTTTTATGTGCAGGGCATTCCACCAACTGATGATCAAGGCTATGTGGACAGTGGATGCTCTAGGCACATGACAGGCAACATTTCCTATCTCTCAGATTTCCAGGAGTTTGATGGAGGATATGTTACCTTTGGTGGAGGAGTCAGAGGAGGAAAAATCACTAGTAAAGGTACTCTCAAAATGGGTAAGCTTGATTTTCAGGATGTGTTCTTTGTCAAGGAGTTACAATTTAACCTTTTTAGTGTCTCACAGATGTGTGACAAAAAGAACTGTGTTCTTTTTACTGACACTGCATGTTTTGTTCTATCTCTTGATTTTAAGTTACCTGTTGAAAGTCAGATTTTACTTAAAATTCCTAGAAAGAACAATATGTACAGTGTTGATATGAAAAACATTATTCCTAAAGAGAGTTTAACTTGTCTTGTTTCAAAGGCCACTCTTGATGAATCAATGCTCTGGCATAGGGGGCTTGGTCATATCAATTTTAAAACTATAAATAAACTTGTTAAGGACACTCTTGTGAGAGGTTTGCCCTCAAAATGTTTTGAAAATGACCAAACATATGTTGCTTGCCTTAAGGGAAAGCAACAAAAAGCCTCATGTAAGTCCAAAGTTCAGAACTCTATTACTCAGCCTTTATTCATGTTGCATATGGACTTGTTTGGTCCAACTTTTATTAGCAGCCTAATGAATAAGAAATATTATCGTGTGGTTACTGATGATTATAGCAGATTCACTTGGGTTTTCTTTTTAGCCTCTAAGGATGAGACAAGTGGCATCCTTAAGAACTTTATAATTGAGATAGAAAACCTAATTGATAAGAAAGTAAAAATAATCAGATGTGACAATGGGACAGAGTTTAAGAATAGAGTTATGAATGAGTTTTGTGAAAGGAAAGGCATTAAGAGGGAATATAGTGTAGCTAGAACTCCTCAGCAAAATGGTGTTGCTGAAAGGAGAAATAGAACACTGATTGAGGCAACTAGAACCATGTTAGCAGACTCTAAGTTACCCACTACATTTTGGGCTGAAGCAGTTAATATCGCCCGCTATATGCAAAATAGGGTACTAATAGTTAAGCCTCATAACAAGACACCTTATGAACTGTTTAGAGGTAGAACTCCTGCTCTAAGCTTCATTAGATCATTTGGGTGTCATGTTACCATTCTTAATACCTTAGATCATCTTGGCAAGTTTGATGGGAAATCTGATGATGGATTTTTTGTTGGGTACTCATTGATTAGTAAGGCTTTTAGAGTATACAACATTAGAACCAGGAAAGTAGAAGAAAACTTGCACATTAGGTTCTTGGAGGATAAACCTATTGTTTCAGGAGATGGTCTAAAGTGGATGTTTGATATTGATAGTCTAACAAAATCAATGAATTATGTGCCAGTTATTGCAGGTACAAACTTTAATGATTTTGCAAGTTCAGAAGTCAGTATTGGTGAAGGTACTACTAGCAAGGAAACTGACACTAGCCAAGACTATATTGTGATGCCTCCGTGGAAAGATTCTTTATTGTTTGATTCTCCTTCAATGAATGTTAGTCATGATGAACCAGAACCTTCTTGTAATGCTGAAAAGAAGGATGATGAAGGGGTTAGTAAAGCAAGTGGAGTTGATAACCAAGAGAGACATGAGTGCAGTACTCCAAATATTAATACTGATGGGCCAAGTATTAATACTGCTAGTGCAAGTCTCAGAACTGGTAGTCTACATATTAATACTGTTAGTCCAATAGTTCTTACTACTAGGTCAAATCTCCCTCAATCTATCTTAGACATAATTTCTTTGAGAGACAATGTTACACCTGAAGCCACAAATGCTGATTTATTTGGTGATGAAATAGAAATGGATATGAGCAACCTCAATGCCTCATATCATGTTCCTACTACTCCAAATACTAGAATACATAAAGATCATTCTCTTGATCATGTGATTGGTGATATACAATCTGGTGTACAGACAAGAAGGATGACAAAAACTGCAAATGAACAAGGGCTTCTCAGTGTTGCTTATGAAAGGAAACCTCATGAAGACCTCAATACCTGTTTGTTTTTCTGTTTTCTATCCCAGGAAGAACCCAAAAGGGTTACCAAAGCTCTAAGTTATTCAGCTTGGGTAAAATCAATGCAAAAAGAGCTTCTACAGTTTAAGCTTCAAAAGGTTTGGGTTCTTATGGATTTACCTAAGGGAAAAAGGGACATTGGTACAAAATGGATATTCAAAAACAAGAAAGATGAAAGAGGTATAGTCATCAGGAACAAGGCAAGACTAGTTGCTCAGGGATATACTTAAGAAGAAGGCATAGACTATGATGAAGTCTTTGCCCGTGTAGCAAGAATTAAAGCCATAAGACTATTTTTAGCTTATGCTTCCTTTATGGGATTCATGGTGTACCAAATGGATGTTAAAAGTGCTTTTCTTTATGGTCAGATTGAAAAGGAGGTATATGTGTGTCAGCCTCCAGGGTTTGAAGATCCTGACTATCTTGATAAGGTTTACAAGGTGGTGAAAGTACTATATGGGTTGCATCAAGCTCCAAGAGCCTGGTATGAGACCTTGGCCAAGTACTTATTGGACAATGGGTTTCATAGAAGAAAGATAGATCAGACCTTGTTTATCAAGAAGCAAAAGGGGGATATTTTGCTTGTACAGGTCTATATGGATGATATTATTTTTGGCTCTACAAAGAAGGAGTTGTGCCTTGAATTTGAGAAACTGATGCAGATGAGTTCTATGGGAGAACTCTCCTTCTTCTTAGGTTTACAAGTGAAGCAAAAAGAAGATGGAATTTTTATCAACCAGGATAAATATGTGACTAACATATTAAAGAAGTTTGGTTTTTAAGATGCCAGGACAGCTAGCACACCCATGGATACAGAAAAACCCCTGCTCAAGGATTCAGATGGTGATGATGTTAATGTCCATTTATACAGGTTAATGATTGGATCATTGATGTATCTTTCATCATCCAGGCCAGATATTATGTTTGCAGTATGTGCATGTGCTAGATTTCAAGTTACACCAAAAGTTTCACACTCACATGTTGTAAAAAGGATCTTTAGATATCTAAAAGGCAAACCCAAATTAGGTCTTTGGTATCCTAGAGATTCTCCCTTTGATCTGGTGGCATATTCTGATAGTGACTATGCTGGAGCTAGCTTAGATAGGAAATCAACAACAGGAGGTTGTCAGTTCCTAGGATGCAGATTGATATCATGGCAGTGCAAGAAGCAAACTGTGGTTGCCACCTCCTCTACTAAAGCTGAATATGTGGCTGCTGCTAGTTGCTGTGGACAAGTACTCTGGATTCAGAATCAAATGCTGGACTATGGGTATAATTTTATGCACACCATGATTAATATTGACAATAACAATACTATATGTATTGTTAAGAATCCTGTTTCTCATACTAAAACAAAACACATTGAGATTAGATATCATTTTATAAGAGACTGCAATGATAAAAAGTTAATTCAAGTGGTTAAAATCCACACAGATAACAAATTGCAGGTCTTACTTACAAAAGCTTTAGATGTTGGAAGATTTCATACTGATTGCAGTTAATTGGAATGCTAATTCCTTTAAAGTTTTTTAATCTCTTTGTGTCTTTATAATATTAAAGTATAGTACTGTTAGTCTTGTCAATTAGTACTGCTAAGTATAACTAGTACTGCTAGTTATACTTAGGACTACTTGTTAAAACTGTTAGTCAAAATTAATACTGTCAAGAAGAAAATACTTTAGATTGTGTATATTTTTTTGGACTAACATTTGCAGGATAAGAAAATTGGGTGCCTGAAGTTAAATGCTTCACCTCTAAAGTATTGTTTGAGAGGAGGCTACTCATGTCAATATACAGTCAAGCATGGATGGAAGGACATGTAATATCAAATGTATGTTAAAAAGAATCAAAAACATCTAGCATGTCCAAAAGAGGTCGGGGACACAAGATTCCTCAGTCTAGAGGTCCCCAGTAAAGGTTGGTGATGAGGCTGTCCATAAGGAGTTGGGTGACAGAATGGAAAGGGCTGCCACTACTGCTTCTAGCTTAGAAGCAGAGCAGGACATTGGTAACATCAATAGGACCCAATCTATGGCAACACTTAATGAGCCAAGTCCTTAGGGAACTGGTTCAGGTAGTGGTCCTAGGTGCCAAGATACCATATTGGGGGGTGTAGATGCTCAAACTAGGTTTGAGACTACATCTAAATAGTCCAATGATCCACCTCTCTCAAGAGTTAACACACTTGGAAGTGGGGAGGATAGTATGCAACTAATGGAATTGATGGCACATTATACAAAACTGTCTGCATTGGTGAGCTCAAAAGAATAGAGAGATTTGTGATATAAAAATAGAAAGAGTGATTTGGTGAGCCAAAAGAAATGAGAGATTCAGTGAGCTTAAAAATAGAAAGAGAGATGCGAGTATGAAAAACAAATAGAGAGTTTCAGTGAGAAAATGAAATGAGAGATATAGTGAGATGAAAAACAGAAAGAGAGTTTGTGAGAATCACGATTTGGTAATGGAAATGATTTTTGGATGAAATTGAGGTTAAAACTGCTATCTCAAAGTTAGTACTGCTGGGCATTACTTAGTACTGATGGGCATTACTTAGTACTGATGAACATGTTTTAGTACTGCTGGGCTTAAAGTTAGTACTGTTAGGCTAAAATTAGTACTGCTGGATGACCGTTAGTACTGTTTGAGCCATAACAGAATTTCCTTCACTAATTCTAGCCGTTGAGATATTTCCGCCAACTGCCTTGTTTATAGCCTATAGGGTTTGACTAATTGGAGAATTCATGATCTTTCTATAAATTCATAAGATTTCTTCAAGATAAGAACAAAATTCTTTCAGTCGGTCAAATCACAACCCTACGTGCTCTCTATATTATCTCAATTAAGTTTGTCAACCTTACATTCTCTCATAAACGAGCCTAACCCAGAACTTTACTCGTATTTTTCTCTCATCAAATGGCAAATTTGGAGTTTTGCGACAAACACAACATGGTGGCCTACTTACAGAAGCCAGAGGGAAGTGAAGCCTTTCATCAAATTATGGATTTTCTAAATGCTAGTCATATCAAGTATGCCCTTATTGAGAATCCCAAGATATATATTTCCTTAATCCAACAGTTTTAGGGAACAACTACTGCTAGAACAACTGATGATGGAGAAGTGGAAATAATGCTAGGCATTGATGGGAAAAGTCAAGACTATCACTGAAAGTTCTCTAAGAAGACAACTATGTTTGAAGACTCTGATGGTATTACTTCTTTACCAAATACAGAGATTTTTGAGCAACTTGCTCTTATGGGGTATGTGTCTGATTCTACTAGACTTACTTTTAAAAAAGGATAATTTTCTCCCCAGTGGAGGTTTTTCATTCATACAATCCTTCACTGTTTAAGTCTAAAGTCAACAAACTTGGGTGGCAATGTAGTAGCAATATAGCAATTGATTTAATTGCTGGCACTATTGAGGACGTTTATTTGCATATTGTTCTTTGATGATTGTTGTGGAATTTGGATAGCACTCTCATTTGTTGTTTTTATTTTGTTTATGTTGCTTGAGTGTCGGCAAGCTGTTTTAACATATCATTATGTGATCGTCGTCTACCTCACTCCAGTATCTGATCCGTATCTTCACGGTCTCTTATTCTGGGTTGCTTTTGGTTTTGGGTGCATAGGGTTTGTGGGGGTTGTCTTGCTAGCGTGTGCCGTCTTGGTACTATTCACAGGTGGTGAGCGAGCTGGTTGTACTGCATTGGTAATGAAGACCTCACACATGGGGTATCACCTCAAACATATCAATCACCTCAATCATTGCCACTTAGGGATATAACCAGACAAGATGCTGAGATTCCTCAGTCTCAGTTTCCTACTCAAACCCAAGTAGCAGATGAGGCTGCATTCATAAGTGTGGATGTTGATGCTAGAGGGGCTGCCACTACTGACATTGGCTTAGAAGCAGGTCAGGGCAGTGGTACCATGCATAAGACCCCTACCAGGCCCCATGATTCACCTCTCCCAAGAGTTCACACACTTAGAAGTGATGAGGGCAGTCTACAACAAAATGAATTGATGGATTTGGTTACCAAGTTGACTGATAGAGTTGAAGTTTTAGAGAATGACACGCAACAGACAAAGAAGGTTTATAGTTCTCCTCTTACAAAGCTCATCTTAAGAGTGAAAAAGTTAGAGAAGAAAGTCAAAACAAACAAAGCTAGGAGAAGGGCCAGGATAGTTATTTCAAAGGATGAAGATGCTAAAGAGGATTCTTCCAAACAGGGGAGGAAGATCTTTGAAATTGATAAAGATCCTACAATCTCATTGGTACAACCTAAGCAAGACATGGAATATGATTTTGATGTTAGTACAGCTGAAGGATTTACTACTGCCAGTGTACCTGTTACCACTGCTAGTGCGACTATTGAAGTTAGTACCGCTGCTGCAAATTTAGTGTACATCAGAAGGAGTGCATAAAAGAGAAAAGATAAAGGAAAAGCTATTATGAAAGAAGATGAATCTGTTCAGAAGAAGACAAAAAGCAACTAGAGCAAGAAAGACTTGGGCATGAAGAAGCTATTAGATTGCAAGAACAGACTAATGAAGAAGAAAACCAAAGGATTGCTAAGGATGCAGAAATAGCTAAACAATTACAAGCAGATTTTGATAAAGCAAGACAAGAACAAGAAGTTGTAGCTAAAGCTGATCAAGCCCATGATATTGATTGGAGTGATCCTGCTGTGCTAAGATATCATGCACTTCAAAATAGATCTTTCTCTGTAGCTGAAGTAAGGAAGAACATGTGCATGTATTTGAAAAATCAAGGAGGATACAAGCATAGTCATTTCAAGGGAATGAGTTATGAAGATATTAGACTTATATTTGAAAGAGTATGGGATCAAAATAATTATTTTGTACCTAAGGATTCTGAGATTGAAAAGAAAGTGATGAAGAGACCTGGATTTGATTTTCAACAAAAGTCTAGTAAAAAGAGATCAAGAGAAGATTCTAATGAAGACAATGCTAAGAAACAGAAACTAGAGGATGATGCTAAGAAGGAAGAGCTTAGAGATAGTATGGATGTAGTTCCAAGGGATGATATTGCTATTGATATTGAGTCTCTTGCTACTAAATACCCAATAGTTGACTGGAAGACACATGTTTTGACAGAAAATATGATGTATTATCAAATCATCAGAGCAGATGGAAGTTCTAAAAATTACAAAATATTCAGTGAAATGCTTGATGATTTTGATAGGCAAGATGTGTTGGATCTACACAGACTAGTACAAGAAAGGTATGATACAACAAGTCCAGAAGGATATGACTTGTTACTTTGGGGAGATCTGAAGATCTTATTTGAGCCTAATGAAGAAGATGAAATATGGAAGAATCAACAGGACTACAACTTGATAAGCTGGAGATTATTTGACTCATGTGGAATTCATATGTTGCTGATGCATACTGGAATTGCTATTCACATGATGATAGAGAAGAAATATCATCTTACTCAAGAAATGCTTTCAAGGATGTTAAGTAGAAGACTAGAGGTTGATCAAAAAAGTGAAATGGCATTTGAACTTCTCATGTTTATAAGGTCTCAACTTTAGAAGTAGAAGAATATTTGGAAGAATCCTCTCAGAAAGATTTAATTCAAGAAACTTGATGATTTGAAGGTAAATCACAAGTTTAGGGGAGGATTGTTCAGAATTAAACTCATTAGACTTAGTACTGCCAAGTCAAAGTGTTAGTACTGCTTAAGTTATAACTGCTAGTATAAACCAGTTAATACTGCTAGAAGAATGTTAGTACTGCTTGGTATAAGTTAGTACTGCTAGTACTAAACTTAACACTGCTGAAGGGATTTATACTGCTGATAAAGACTAAAGACCGCATAAAGATAAAGACGTGTGAAGAGGTGTAAAGATGTATTAAAAGATATGTATTAGTTATCTTGTGTATATTCTATATATTTAGAAAGATATGCATATAAGCTTAATGTTTTAGAAGATTCATAGTTATCTTGTAAAGGACTCCTTGGTGTATAAAAGGAGATCCTAGGTTATGGTTTAGTAACACATCAATCAGTCTTTCTTTGTAGCTTCAAGGTTGTAAACCTTAGTACTAGACAGAGTACTCGTATTATTCATCATAATAATATTGAAGCCTTTTGGTTATATTCATTGTTCATTCATTATACTGCATCACAGTTTACTATTACATTGATTTTCTTCTAAGTACTAAAGAGTAGATTCTGCATACTCTTAGTATCAACAAAGTTTCTAGCATAGTTGTCTTGAATCTATTTAATACAACTAACCCTTTTACAAGGTTTGCAAGATCTAGTTGGGGTCAACAATTTGCTTGATTATATCTTGAGAATCCTCAATCCTATCTCTATATATATTATTTTATATTATATTATATATTTATATATAATTTTTATATATATATATATATATTTATAATATATATATATATATTGCTCCCTTTGTCAACATTGGAAATTTTTTAAGGCATTATTTTGCCCTTTTACCCTTCTTAAGTGGTGGGGGTTTTATGTAATATTAAAACCCGACACATTTTTTTGTTGAACATTGAGGCATAATGTCCAGAGTTTCTGATCGTTGAGGGCGGAAAGGGGGGGGATTTGGGGATTTCTGTCCGAAAATTGTTCATGCCTTGCTGGCTTGTGCCCATTGTGCCCCACGCAACCCCGTTTTAACAAAAAATTTGCTTTATTTTATATATATAAAAAATGAAAAATGATGATGATGGAAAAAATATATATAAAAATATAATAATATAAAAATGTGTAGAAATAAGGCCCGTAGAACTAGAGATATTTTTACTTGACCGTGTATTAAACTCTAGCTTTCCCCTTAGCTTTCGAGACTAAGCCTTTGCTAAACTTTAAAATTTTGCAAAGAACGAAAAATGATAGAGTTGAATATAAGTTAAATGCTAAGCGTGGAGTAGTTGGATATCTTTAGGGCTCATAGAGGTTAATTGTGGCTTTTTGCTCCCATCAGCTTAAAAAAACTATAAAAAAATAATTTTCAATAAATAAAGTTGATTTGGTTTTTGCGATTCTTAGTTTTGATCACTTCTTAGAGATTCCTTCTGGTGAAAGTAAGGTACACATCAAGTTTTTATCAGTGTTATGGGGAAATAGGCTACCGATTCCTGACGGCTCGCTCCCGTTGTCTATGTAGTTAAAAGACCACAGGACTTGAAATTTGGCTAATATATATATATATATAGAGAGAGAGAGAGAGAATCCGGATCGATTGAGAATGTTTTTATTTTGAGAAGATTGAGAAGGTTTTCAAAAATGATAGATTTTTAACTTTGATTCAAGTTTTTCAAGCGTAAAACTCATTTTAATGTGATTATAATTCAAAATGTGTAAAAAAAATCGATCAATGTTAAAAAATCTATCGCTATTGCAATATAAGTAAAATACTGAATCTTCTATACAAATTTAAGGAATCATTACCATAACTCGATTTTTGCAATGATTTGTGAATCAAATTTGTTATTTATACTTTGATCCACTATTAAATGATTTAAACCTTGTGACTCAAAAATCCAAAAAACTATGAATCAATTATGCTCAACGTAGATTTCTACAATCTTCCAAAATAAAAACCTTCTCAAAACGGAACCGATCATAATATATATATATCTATATATATAATAGATATATATATATATAATATATATATATATATATAATAGTTTACTTTGTCAGATTACTAGGTCTGGTCGGTTAGGACGCCCGATGTCTCAGTCTTCATATAAGGCAAGGAATTCGAGACTGATAAAAGTTTACTGGCTCTGTAAGTTAGGACACCTGATGTGTCAGTCTTCAAAAAGGTAGAGAGAATACCCGAAGTCAAAATAAGACTACTGGCTCTGTCGGTTAGGACGCCTGATGTGACAGTTGTTTAAAGGACCGAGGGCTAGATAATAATAAAGCCAAATTTTGACTCTAGGGTTATCTAAATAAAGTATCCGTCGCTGGACTCGTAGTTGAGTTGATTCGGATGAAATAAAAAGGATAACCCCTAAATCATGCGAAATTAGGACCTTAATGTAGACCTTATTCTTAGCATATCGTCTCTTTAGGAAAGGATTTCAAACTAATTGTGGTTTAAACCGGTCATCTTTATAATAATAAGGCCTTAATATATATAAAATAAGTGATCTCGTTTCACATTATATTTTCTAAATAAAATCCTTAGAGGAAATTAAGAATAAGGGAGAGAAAAGTAGCTGCGTTCACACAATTAGCATTTATGAGTAGTGTTAGCATATATTCTTATATTTAGCTGTGATTTTGTTTTAAGCTTGGTTTGGGGATTATGAAAAGTCGAGGATGACAAGCTCCCGTTCTTAAATCTTTTTAAATAAATTTTATAAAAATTGTATCTTAGTTTTTATCTATTATAAAATAAGTGGTTAAAACGGGGGCGTTTTTGAAATAAATAATTTTTTAACCTTCTTAATGGACCTTTTTTGTTCTTGTTGATTGTGAGGGGTCATAAGTTAGGGGGTTTTTAATTATTAATTTTTGGGCGTGTTTTATAAACATTGCGTGTGGGACCAGCAATGGCTTAGTGTGGGAGAATTTGATGTGTGCTAAAACACACATCATTTATACCCCAGAAAACACTAATAAACGGACTAATAACACTAAAGTATGCTTAATTATATTGCAAATATGTTGTTTTGGGTTGTTATGTCTTGCAGGTACAAACGATTAAAAACAAAGCAAAAATGGAGACTTTTGGTTAAGATTTGAAGACGTTTATGCATTTTTCGAGATCAAGACGAAGTCGGTTAAATTTCTCGAGCATGCCATTGGAAAGAGCACGAAATTATGATTTCGATGGTGCCTTCATTGTTTATTGGGCCGACCCGTACCCTTTATAAGGGTCGGCTGACTTTTACTTTTACTAAGCCAAACATAATATTACATTGTTGCAGCCCAGCCCAAGTCTCCAATCAAATGGATAGGTCCAGCAAGCCCATGAAGAAAAGCTCAGCCCATCTATTGATTAAAAATGTGAAGCCCACGAATCAGGCCCAACAAACAGCACACAATCCCAATCCGCACGCTTACTTCTGCTTATATCAAACGCATGATAAAAAGGGGGCAGATGCTATCTTTCATATATATATCTTATTTTTCTAATTTTTTTTGTTTCTATCTCTTTTTTCGTAGATTAAATAGAAGTAGCAGGTAGCATAGGTTAGGATTAGATATAGATTAGAAGTTGTTAAAATTTATCTTGTGTATTTGTCATTCGATCATATGTAATAGCAATCAGTTTTAATTTGTGATGCACTGTTCGATCTACGGTTTATGATTTTGGATTGTTAGTTGGTTAATGAATCGAAGGTTTTGAATAAGTTTCCAGGTTTGATGGTGATTTAGTTTGCTTATTGCTTCATCTTCCTTTTTTCTTTTTCTTATTCCCTGTTGTCACGGCTTATTAATAAGTTGTGCTTATGTTGGTTTTAATTCCTTGGTTAATGGCTTAATTTGTAGTTTAGAAAGGTATATTTGGTTAACATATTTCCTTCGAATGGTTTGTAAGTTTCTACTGAATTTGGTAGCTTTGTCTCAGATTACTTAAAAGTGTCTCGAATAGTGATTGTTGGTTTTAGTTGAATCGGTTAATGCTTATTAGCTTATTAATAGATTCTCGACTAGTAGTTTGGTCTAATACGCTTATTTTTTTGGTTGGCTTAATAGTGCTATGAGTTTCGGCTTATTTGATTAATTAAAATAGGTTTTCATTTATCAACATTTAAAAAAATAAAAAAGCATGTTAGGATCCATTTGAATGTAGAACTAGGCCACTGTTGGATCATTTTTGCTAGTTTTATCAAATCAGCCCTCTGTTGGTTTATTTTTATTTGTGTTAACATGTCGTTTGGTTTGATGATTGGCGGATTTGATTCTACCCTTAAGGCGCGGAGCTTAAGGGTCTAGTAAGTTAACTCAATATCTCAATTTTAAGCTTAATGCTCCTAAACTTAAGTATTTTGGTAGGTTATTAGATCGGGTGTTGTATTCAATTTTGGTTCACCATTCGGTTCTACTTCTTATCCTTTTTTAATTCTTTAGTTTTACTTTAGATTTGCTTATAATGTCTTTTATTGCTTATTATTGTTCATTTAGTTTCCATGTTTAGCGAGTAGATTTATATATGCTTGTCAAGTGTTTGTGATTAGTGACTTAAGTGTGGATTAAAAAAGGATTTGTTGATTAATAATCCGCGGGTTATTTAGATTTCTTATTTGATTATTTCGAAGGGCAAAATCTGAAGAAATAGTCAAACATCAAATCTAGTAATTAATACTTATTTAAGATATTGTTTTCAAAATAACCCAACGTTGTGAGAAAATAATGTTTTTACGGGTATTAATTCGTCATTATTAAATTGAGTAATTTGTACCAAAATAAAGGATTGTTTTCAATAACAACCAACGTTGTGAGAAAACAATTTTTCAAACGGGTACAAATTCTTTATTAACTATTTTCTTCACACTTAACGATCTTTTTGCCTCACTTGACAAGCATATCCGTTTTAGTTATATCTTAGTTTTATTTTAGCTTATTATTATAATTAGTATAACTCAAAACCAAAAACCAAAAGATAATCAAGCATCAAACAAAAAACATTAACGTAAATCTCAATTCAATTCTCGCCGTGGATACGACTCCGGGAGATTTACTTTTCCTAAAATTGATTCTTATTTCTAACGGGATACTAGATATTATATACATACGTCTAGTACATATTTATACGACATCAAAATGGCGCCGTTGCCGGGGTGATTTGTATGATTTTTATGTTGTGTTTCGAGTTAGTGCCTTGAAGATCCTTTCTTTTGAAGTTTGTTTTCGTAAAAAAATAAAATAAAATAAATAAATAAATAATCTTCTTTATCTTCTAAAAACGTTTAATTCTTTTTCTGTCATCCTCTTATAGTATTTAATTCTTCATCATGTCTTCTTTTAGTGATGATTTAGAGTGTAGTATGCCCATTGATACACAGCCCTCGCCCTACCTAGTTGTTTTTTGAGATGAAATTATTGACTTACTTTTGAGAGATGATTTAGACACCTCTCAACGAGGGATAGGTATATTGACTTCAATCCTTGTAGGGAAATAAAAGGACTAGAACGTTTACTTGCCAATGACTCTATCCCATTCCCAAGGGAGCCCAAAGACTCCATTAGCAGTCTTGATCCTAGTTGTGACTCGTAGCTGTGACTGATACTCTTATAGATTCTGATTCCGACTTAGGTTTGGACTTATTATCAGAGATAGTTGCACCATTTCCCTCTATTAAGAAAACGGATATCTATTTAAGGGAGGTGGAAAGATTTGATCCGTTTTTCTCCCTAACACAGTCAGGTGAGGAGACGTGGGTGATGGAAACCCCTTCTTTTAGTTTTCATCTTATGCCATACTCACCTAAGGAGGTGATGTATTGCTATTACCATCCTCACCTCATAATGGGTGATGGATTTGACCATGGACCTAAAATGAAATAACACTAGAGTCAAGCTAGAGACTCGAACAAAAACAAGCACTTCTCGGAAGGCAACCCGTGTTCTCTTCTTCTTTCTATCTTTCTTAGTAATAATAATATATTAGTTTAGTTGTAGTATTAGTAATGAATAAGTGTGGGGGAGTGCTTCTCTCCATGTTGTGTTTCGTGGTTTTCTGTTCTTGCTTGCAGGATTTCCTATGATCTTGAAGACCATCGTGCTTGTTTTCAATTCTCCAATCACGCGGTCTTCGATCATTTTCATGATTATATCCTGGGAATCCTTAATCCTGATCATATGTATATATATTGTTTCCCCTTTCATAATTGGAATTACTAGCATTTGCCTTTTTCGTCCTTAAGTGTGGGGGTAAAACCTGACATTTTTGAACATTGAGACCAATGTTCGGTTCTAAGTGTGGGGGGGATTTCTGATAAAATATGATCTTACCTGTGCCTTGCTTTGTCCCTGATAACCCCGTTTTGACCATAGTTTTTGATTTGTTTGCTTAAAAATCTCTCTTAGTTATTGTTAGATACGTGAATAAGTAGGCCCGTAGAACTAGGAAGATTTTTGACTTGACCGAGTTTTGCACTTGGTATGTGCTTAAATACACTTACCTTTTACCTAATAAAACGACCCTAAATGACCTAAAACAGATGAAAATTACAGTGTATATGTTTGTTTTGGTTATTGTGCTGTGCAGGTAACGGATATCCGCGAAAGGACAAAAAATGAAGCAAAAAGAACAAAACCGGGCACGAGATTAGAATGAGCGTGAAAAACCAAAGCCAAAGGTGTATACATTTTTAATGGGTCAACCCGTACCCATTTTAATGGGCCAGGTCAGTCCATTAAGGGTTATACTTATAAACCTTAACCTAAAACCCTTTCTAATAAAAAGACCAAGTCCATAAACCCTTATATCTAG